>JAGKTI010002588.1:54759-65408 GCA_018397915.1 Birgus latro | reverse complement strand
TGAACAACCATGGAGACATGACACATCCTTGTTTCAATCCAACCTTCAAATGGAAAGATTCACTAAGTTTGCCATCCACACGCACTGCAGCCTTAGCACCCTCATACATACTCTTCACTGCCTTCAACAACTTCCCATCCACTCCATATATTCTTAATACCTTCCACAAACCTTGTCTATCCACCCTGTCATATGCTTTCTCCAGATCCAACCTATCTACAGCCAGACATCTGAATCCTGTATGGCGCAGCCAAAAGCAAATCATCCCTGTCTTAGGCCATCAGGCTGCCCTTCCTCCAACTCACCATCCTCACCCTCATATACAGTAGGATGCCTCTCCATCCCATCCCCTCATTCTGTCTCCCCCTCCATATCCCTTACAGATTTCCACAACCCGACTCCTCTGACCTTGAGACTCATTTAACATAGGCTATACCCTGTTCACTATATACTCAATAGTAGTAGGTAGTAAAAGCCATATTTCTCACCTGATGTAGTGCTACTATTATGCTGGAGTAATTTTGGTCTCATGGGGTTCTAACCAGGGAGGAACATCAAAGCAAGATTCATTACGCAGTTTTCTGCGCGCCTTCCTCGTATACCAAATCCAACACGGGTTTTACCATTTCCATATACTGTATGTTGCAATATCATACAATTTGGGATCATACTTGGGAATGGGGATGTGGGACCTTGGTGCCACCATGTTGGTGTCTGTGTTACCATGTACCTCAGTAAGTGAAACTCTGCTTTGCCTTCCCTCCATATTTAGAACCACCACTAGCCACCAGTGTTATGCTGGAGTAATTTTGGTCTCAGGGTTTTTATAAACAGGGAGGAACACCAACGCAAGATTCAACACATCCAACGAGTACAGGGTAGACACATAAACTCAAGATGGCAGAATAAATGGTTTGTTATTGTTGAGGACTCTACACACAGCTTTACATACAATATGAGGATTATACTGAAAGGAAGAGCAGGGGAAGTTGTTGAGGCATTCAGTAGGAGGTGGGTGGATGTGGCTTGTCTGCAGGAAGTCCGGTACAGGGGTGGATCAGCCAGAAAGATTGCTGGGAAGGATTGCTACTATAAGTTGTTTTGGCAGGGGGGAACTGATGGATATGGGGGTGTGGGTGTGTTGGTTGCGGAGAAATGGGTGGAGTATGTTATGAATGTCATGAGAGTAAGTGATAGGATAATAGTAGTGAAAATTTTGATAGGACGGGTGATGGTTTCAGTTATATCAGCATATGCTCCGCAGGTAGGATTGGATGACGCAGAGAAGGATAGATTTTGGGATGATTTAATACGTGTAGTGAGTGGTATGGGCGATGATGAGGTAGTGGTTCTGGGAGGGGATTTAAATGGTCATATTGGTGAAGCAGCTCAAGGGTATGAAGGAGTCCATGGAGGATGTGCATATGGTGTGAGGAATGCGGAAGGGGAAAGAATACTCGAGTTTGGGGAGGCTATGGACATGATTGTGTGCAACACACATTTTAGAAAAAGAGTGAGTAGATTGATTACGTACGAGTCCGGGGGAAATAGTAGCCAGATAGATTATTTTCTGGTCAGGAGGGTTGATAGGAGATTAGTGAGGGATGTTAAAGTTATAGGAAGCGAGGAGTGTGTGCAGCAGCACAACCTGTTGATTTGTGACATGGTGCTTAAGGAACAAAGGATGAGAAGGAGGACATATGTACCTAGGAGGAAAATATGGAAGCTGAGAAACCAATCAGTAAGGGATGCCTTTTATAGTGAGATGAGGAGAGTGGTGGCTGAACAGGAAGCCGAAGATAGAGACGTTAATGAACAGTATGGAGCCCTTAAGAACAACCTCTTGAGAGTTACCGATGCAGTATGCGGTTGGACAAGAGGCCCACCAAGACATAAAGTAACTTGGTGGTGGGATGAGAGTGTAGAAGCCGCAGTTAAGGAGAAGAAAAGGCTTTTCCGGGAATGGAAGAAGGGTGGTAACAGGGAGGAGTACTTGGCTGCCAAGCGCAGGGCTAGAAGAGAGGTATACAGGGCGAAGTCTGAGTCACAGAGACTTTTACTTGATAATCTAAATCATGAAGGAAGGAAAAATATGGTTTTTAGGGTGGCAAATCAGATGAAGAGAGATAATCGGGACATTGTAGGCGAGCAGTGTGTGAAGAATGATGAGGGAAGGGTACTGGTAAACAGTGAGGATATTAAAGATGCATGGAGAGAGCATTATAGTCGGTTGTTGAATGAGGAGTTCGATTGGGATAGGGAAGGTTTGGAGCCAGGTGATCCAGTGTTTGGGCCTTGGCCTTTGATTGACGCTGCTACTGTGAGTGAGGCAATAGGCAGGATGCGGGTGGGGAAGGCGGCAGGTGTGTCTGGGTTGACTGCCGAAATGTTGAAGGCCTCAGGAGATATTGGGGTGAGGTTAGTCACTGACCTGATAAATAGGATTATATATGAGTGTGTTGTCCCAGATGATTGGCTGAAGAGTGTAATTGTAAATGTGTACAAAGGGAAGGGTGATGCCCTGGAAAGGGGAAATTACAGAGGTATAAAGCTCTTAGATCAGATAATGAAAGTAATGGAGAGAGTTCTAGAAGGTATGATTAGAGAAAGAGTGAATATCAATGAGATGCAGTTTGGGTTTATGCCAGGCAGGGGGACCACTGATGCCATATTCATTGTTCGACAGCTTCAGGAAAAATATATTGGCAAGAAAAGGGAATTGTATTTTGTTTTTGTTGATTTGGAAAAGGCCTTTGACAGAGTCCCTAGAGAGGTGGTGAAGTGGGCAATGAGAAAGCTAGGGTTGGAAGAGTGGCTGGTTAGGGTGGTTATGGCCATGTACGTGGGTGCTCACACTCAGGTAAGGGTGAATGGAGCTTTGAGTGATGAGTTTCCCGTGAATGTTGGTGTGCATCAGGGGTCAGTTTTGAGTCCCTTGTTGTTTATCATGGTGCTTGAAGCCCTCTCACGTGACTTCAGAGATGGACTCCCATGGGAGATGTTGTATGCTGATGATTTGGTGCTGATTGCTGAGAATGAAGGGGAGGCTGAGGAAAGATTTAAGAAGTGGAGAGATGGTATGGGGCACAAGGGCCTAAGGGTAAATGCAGATAAAACAAAAGTGATGATATCTAGGGTTGGTGGCGGTACAATCAGAGGAGAGGGAGAGTGGCCATGTGCAGTTTGCCACAAAGGTGTGGGAAGTAATTCCATCTTGTGCAGTGTCTGTGATAAGTGGGTGCACAAGAGATGTAGTGGTATTAGAGGTAGACTGCGAGATAATGCTGATTTCATGTGTGCGGTGTGTCGGGGAGAGCAGGAGGAGATTGTTAGGCGTGAGAGGGTTGAACTTGCAGGTGAGTCTCTTGAGTGTGTGGAGGAGTTTTGTTATTTGGGAGACATGTTAGGTGCCGGAGGCGGGGCTGGAGTTAGCTCGGTTGCTAGAGTGAGAAGTGGTTGGAAGAAGTTCAGGGAGCTGTTGCCTCTCCTGACATTGAGAGGACTCTCCTTACGTGCTAAGGGGTCTTTGTATGCAGCATGTGTTAGGAGTGTGATGCTGTATGGTAGTGAGACCTGGGCAGTAAAGGAAGAAGATATTCGCAGGTTCAAACGTACAGAAATGACAATGATTAGGTGGATGTGCAGTGCGTCCCTGCGTGCAAGGCCTGGGGGGGCTGGGCTTACGATAGAAGAGTTGAGAGGTAGGATGGGACTGGAGTGTATTGGTGTTGTGATGAGGAGAGGCAGGCTGAGGTGGTTTGGACATGTGGAGAGGATGGGGGAGGATAATTGGATACAGAGGGTGAGAGGTGTTAATATTGGGGGAGGGGTTGGGAGGGGTAGACCGAGAAAGACATGGGATGAGGTCATTAAATGTGACTTAAGGGTTAAGGGACTGAATAGGGAGGCTGCCAGAGATCGAGCAGCATGGAGAGCCGCCATTAGGTGACCAAGGCCGACACATGCAAGCATGTTGGAGCCTTCAAAAATGAGCGAAAAAAAATGTGCTCTGTGTCCTTGAGTGTGAGGCACTAGGGACTAGGTTTATGATGGAAGAGTTGAGGGGTAGGATGAGACTGGAGTGTTGAGGAGAGGTAGAATGAGATGGTTTGGGCATGTGGAGAGGATGGGGGATGATAACTGAGTGCAGAAAGTGAGAAGTATTAACATTAGGGGTAGGGATTGCAAGAGGTAGACCAAAAAAGACATGGGATGAGGTCATTGAGTGTGACCTCAGGGATGAGGGACTGAACAGGGAAGCTGCCAGAGATCGAGCAGCAGGAAGAGTTGCCATTAGATGACCAAGGCCAATGCATATCAAGCATGCTGGAGCCTTCAAAAACAAACAAACGATTTAACATTTGCAGTTATTCATAATTACAAGTAATGATTTGGTCTGGTACCTGTAGATAAGGAATTATAAAGTATATTATAGTCAAATGACACAGCAAGAGAAGCTTATACTCACTATAAGCAAAAATCAGTTGGTGCTATAATTACCTACTGGTACAGGTACATGTAAACAAGTTTTTGCTGAGATTGGATGGTCAGTACATGTGGTGACCACATAAGTTTACTATACTTTGTAGCACAAATTATATAGCTAAGATAATTTTCCTTTGTAATAATGCGCCAGATGTTTTCTGTATATCAGAAAAACATTTAATTTCATTTGGATGGATGGTTAACCCAGTAACCAGTCCATAGGGTAGGAGAGAGAGAATATTGCCCCCAAGTTTCCAGCATACTGTTGGGGCAAACACTCTACCCTCTGTATCTCTTTCATAATGGATCTGATAGCCTTCTTGAACTGGAGCTGCTAAAGACTGGCTAAAGTTTATCTCATGACAGAACAGCTTTGCAGAATATTAAATGGTAAAATCCGTGTTGCCAATCATTGTTCATTGGCTTTGATCTGGTTAAGGTCATTTCTGTTGCCTTCATATGTCTTGTCACATACACCTGCTTGTGTGCATCCTTGATGTTCCTAGGGAGTCAATAATCATATCTTATGGCTTATGCAAAGCCAGCATTTTACCTCCACAGGCATATGGTATCAGGAAAGGTGCTGAATGATGTCACTGTACACATTCCTCTTGTGGGGTAGGTGTAACAGTGTACTTTGTTGTGTTTTAGTCTGGTTTCTTTCATGCATGTATGTTGCTTGATGTAGTGCTGCCTACTTCTTCCTGCCCTCATCTCTTCTTATTTCTCCCATCTTTCCTGTGATTTAACTCTTCTTTCCTTTTTAGATGGCTTTACATTGAGTGACAAGCCTAATGGTTTCCTGTAAGCCAGGAAACTACTTAAAATGCTGGGTGGCAACCATACAACAACCAAACCATACATGTTCCTTCCAGGTCAACAAGTGGGTTGGCAGAGGGTTAGTGCCACTCCCCATAAAACAACTAACTCAGGGCAAACAGCTACCCCTTATGGGGATGTGGCATCTGGCTATAGGTGCAATAGACAGATAGATGTACTGTATGTTACAGTGCAAATTTTTAAGAGTAATACGAACCGCATAAATTTTTTGTTTCGTGACAGCATTATCCACAACATAACCCTCTTTTAGGCAGAAAACCATTTTGAAATTTTAGTTACTCCCACATTATTTTAATCAGCTGAGGGAAACCTGGCCCTCTGCAGAGTAATAATGTCTAATTTTAACCATTACATTATTAAACTATAACAAGAGGTTGTTTGATGTGACACTGTATAAACATTTCCAGATATGATGACTTGCTGATGTATGATGTTCAGGGACAGGTGTCATGTATGTGCTTCTGTGATGACACCACCCTCATATTGGCTGTTTCAAGAGGTATGCATCACTTTTAATTGAGTTTAAGTTAAAAAAAAAAAAAAGTCTGCATATTTAAAGGAGCTTCTGTGATGACAACACCCTCATATTGGCTTTCAAGAGGTATGCATCACTTTTGAGTTAAAAAACAAAAAAACAAAAAAAGTTCCATATTTAAAGGAATGGCAGTCTTCATTAAAAGTATGGGATAATTTATGTTCTAATATATTACAACAACTGTTTACAAATAATTGGTACCATAAATTGGGGGAAATTGGTGTATCATTTTTATAGGCAGCAGTGGACCATTTATAGAAATTTTCCCATACTTTACTGTGAACTAATAAAAAATGGATTCATGAAAATAAAATTAAATATTCATTGGCTAGAACGTACAGTAGTGACAATGATTAGATGGAAGTATAGTGCGTCCTTGAAGGTGAGGCCTGGTGGGGGGGGCCTAAGATTACAAACGAAGAGTTGAGAGGAAGGATGGAACTGGAATTTAATGGTGTATTGATGAGGAGGGGTAGATTGACATGGTTGGGCATGTTCAGAAGATGAAGGATGACAATTAGGTACAGAAGATGAGAAGTATGAACATCAAGGGTAGGGTTGTGAGAGGCAGACCAAAAAAAGACCTGGGATGAGGTCATGGATTGTGACCTTAGGAATAACGGACTGAATAGGGAAGCTTCCAGAGATTAAGCAACATGGAAAGCTGCCATTTGGTGACTAAGGCCAACACATGCAGGTATGTTAGAGCCATTATAAATGATACAACCAATACAGTAACAAGGACTTAGTGTACAGTAGGAAGGCAGTAGGTGATGAGGTGTATGTAGAGATAATAAATTGGAGAGAGAGAGAGAGAGAGAAATTGGATATATGCCAGAAAGTTTGAATGAACTAAGCTGTACCAGTAGAATGGATGAAGGCAGTGATCATACCAATGTACAGAAGTAAAGGTGGTTGAAGTGACTGCAGGTTTCCATGAGATTAGTCTGGTAAATGTGTCAGAAAAGGAACCAAATGTGGAAGAATTACAGAGAAGGTAAGAAATGTATTAGAAAATTTTGTTATGTGATAAGCAGGGTGGTTTTTGAAGTGGTAGAAGTACGAATCAAATTTTTGTAGTCAGGGTTGTATTTTTTTTTTTTTTCAAATGTATCTGACTCTGGGCATAGGCTTCACAGCCTGCTATCAAGGCCCGGCAATCCTTCTACATACCATACACCTCTGCATGTCACCATTTCAGCACTAACACCCACTGTCCATATTGAACACATGCTAGGGCTGTCTCATACAGGACTGGTGTATTGGTATTAGCAGGGGTATTTGTACGACATGTTGGCGGGTCTTCTGGTAGATCAGTAAAGCCTGATTTTAATGAAATTCAAATCCTTAAACTGTTCCCTGCCCTGTCATAGGAGGCTTCAAAATACTACTTCCTCAGCAGTTTAAGTTGCATACAACTTTTTCAAAAATCCTTTTGCATGTTGATGAGGCAAATATTGATGCTAAAAAAAAAAAATGACATAAGAGACCTTTTTTTTTTTTTTTAATAACAGAGCAGAGGAAGGAAAAAAAATTAAGAAAAATAATAATACATACACCAGATTACTGGTGTCCTCCATTCATAAAAGATCTTTAACAGTTGGATTTGAACAGCTGTAGGTTGAAGTTTGGGGGTAAACAACTCTGGGGAAGCAAGTTCTAAAGAGATGCAGTTCAGGGAATAATGATTTTTGAGAGGTAGAAGTTTTGCAATATGGCAGTGTGACATTCCAGTCATGAGCACTACCAGATGCCTGTGTAGCACAGGGGAAGGCAAGAAGATTTGACACAGTGGATGCAACTTCGTCTGAGCATTTTCCATAAAGGTACTGTATCCATAAAATAATGCAAGGGAGGCAACATTCCTTCTTACCTGTAGGGAAGGTAGTTGATTTGTAATAGCAGAGTTATTAATAATCCTAACAGCTTTGTTCTGAATTTTGTCTAGTTGTTTTAGTGCAACCTTTCCACATCCATTCCACAAGGGTGAGCAATATTCCAGCTGAGAGCGCACATGACTCTCATTAACTATAGTTAACTGCTCGTCAGTGAAGAAGGTATGAACTCTGTATAATAATAAGAACAGTGTGTAATACTGTATGCGCAATAAATTGCTATAAAAAAAAAAAAGGGATGAAGAAAGAAAGAAAAGGCCAGGAGACATACTGAGGAAAGCACATAAGAATGTAATTTTTTTTTTCCCCTGAGGATCACTACAGTAAGACCTCACTATAATGGACTAATTGGGGCCCAGGCCAGTCCGAAATATGCGATTTTCCGATAAAAGCGACATCCGGACTTACCCCTGCTAATCCGGACTTTTTCCGATATATCAGACATTAGTCCGGATTGCATCGGTAGTTTTCACCACCATTGCTGTATTGTACTGTGTTATACCTTCACTACATTAATCAAATGGTATAATAATACTGTACTGTGCACTGAAAAACATGTCTTTTACTTGTCTTATTGTGGTGAACATAGCTGAAGTTGTCAGGCAGTCCGGACTGCTTTCTGGCTATATCGGACTTTTTCCGATATATAGGAGTTTAGTCTGGTAACTCCTTGAGTCCGATAAAAGCTAATTCCGGTCTACTGAAGTCCGTTATATCGAGGTTTTACTGTATATGATAAAAAAGCATCTTGTTACCCCTTTGGGATGAGACTTATGGAAGGCTGTCACTCCGAATGGAACATTCTAATCACTCAGTACTCCGACTATCTCTTCTCAGATACAGTCAATGAAGTGTGGGAGGTGAAGGTGCCTGACAAGCTGGTAGCTGGCAAGAATGCTGGTTTATTTAAAAATCGGGACTTCACCCTTGTAGCTGCTGGCTACACCAGTAATCCAGTAGGAGAGGTGAGCACATGCAGCACAGAGATCTTGGTGGGTGGGGATGGAATGGCAGATGGCTTCAGTCATTGATAAAGCTCCAGGAAAACAGATGAGGAAAGCTGCAACCCCTTGCATCCAAAGATATCTTCTTTCATTTTATTATCTAATCTGCAAAATTTTATTCCACTTTGGAAAGACTGTCCAAACTGGAGAGGTTTACTCTATGAATACAAGGATCAATCTCCAAAGCTACATAAACTTGTCCAGTGAGAGCAAGAATTAACCATTTAAGACATTAATGTTTTTAAGGGGCTAAAGGCAACATATATTTGCACTAAAAATCTAAGTAGTGCCTTGAGAGTAGCTGTGACCTGACTTAGTGAGACAGGGTCATCAAGTACAGCATTAAGAGGAGTGGGTCTGTAGGTAACAACCAGTCAGGTACAAACATGACAAGTCCATAAAGCAGTCTTTCAGAGGTGTGAATAAATGTGTGAGTTCTCTTTTTGTAGTCCCTGAAGATGGGTTCTTTGTATGTCAAAACATCAGAGAAATGAAGAACATGAGTTCTTTCTTGTACCGGCATTTTCCATCCACCCATTTTACCTATTTGAATCAGTGACATATATATATATATATATATATAATGTGTGTGTGTGTGTGTGTGTGTGTGTGTGTGTGTGTGTGTGTAATTCACCTGGTTGATCAGGATCATGTGATGGTTGTAACTGTCAGCTTTTACCCTCCCGGAGGAGAGCTGAGAGCTCAAATAATCCAATCTAAGGGCAAGGCTGTGACCTTCACACACACACACTCGGGATACGGCAGAGGCGAGACGTGCCGCTCCGCTCTACCAAGCCAAATCGGCTCCAAATGGCCCATACCTAAAAAGTATCTTTATATGAGTCAAGCTCTGTAGTAGGTCCAACTAAATATTGTTCTAATATAAAAGAGAAAGTTTAAGTAAAAAGTGTTGTTTCAAAAACAGAATACAACGAATAGTGCAGATGCTCAGAACAAGTGAATCAGCTGTTTAGTGTTTTGGCTACGGCGTACAGGAATGCCAAACTGTGAGTACCCGGTACATTCTTCTCATAGTACCACAAGATGAGCACCATGTTTAGTAAAGTAAATATGGAAGGAGTTAAGAAAAGGGATAAAGGTAGAAAGCAGGATGATGATTTATACCCAGAACTGGTGGAAATGGAAACATACAATAAGTTTGTAGAATGAGTGCACAGATTAGAGAAGGCATTTCAGAGTGAAATGGATGAAATAAAAAAGAAATTGCACATGCAGATGGAGGAAAATGAAAAATTAGTAAAGGAAGTTAACAGGAGAGAGACAACAATAGATGAGCTTTTAGCTGAGGTTGGTACACTCAGAAGGAAGATTAGTGAAATGGCAAGCACAGTTGTCAACCATGAGGAAGCATCAGCAAGAGGACACTGCAAAAAACTGCATAAAAAGAGAGGTGATAAAGACGTATGGAAATTTAGTTTCTCAAACAGGGCAACTGATCAGTGGGATGCACTATTGAATGAAATAGTGTGTGCCAAAACAATTCATAAATTTAAGGAGATGTATGATGAAAATGGTTTAAGACACAGGACAATACGACCCTGACTCATTCCTGTGAAGATACAATTAGGTAAGAACACACGTATACACACACACACATCCTCTTACTCAAGGGGGGAAAGTAACCACCCGCTTTGTCAGTGAAACTTTTCACATCCAGAATGAGTGAACTCCCATTAGATGCCGGGCAAGAGCGTTACCACTGAGCCTGTGTAACTCACCGGGTCGGTCAGGATCACTTGATGGTCGTGATTGTCAGCTTTTACCCTCCCGGAAGGGAGCTGAGAGCTCATATAGTCCGATCTATGGGCAAGGCTGTGACCTTCACACATGCACACACACCCATCCCCTTGCTCAAGGGGGACAGTAACC
>JAGKTI010002588.1:0-44739 GCA_018397915.1 Birgus latro | reverse complement strand
ACTGATATCCTACATATAATTAATTTACAGATGTGATGAACTTAGCAAGTAGTCTGCGAAGTGGTGTAAAGAATGCATCCCTGGCAACATCAGGCTCTACAGTTTTCTCAGGGGAATCCTTGTCCAGTATTGCCTCATCTGATTTGACCTCTCACCTAACGAAGAGCTTCTCAGTTGAATCCAAAAATGATTCAGATGGCAAACACAAAATCAGTAGGATGTCAGTTGTACATGACAGTCTTTATGTTGGCCTCAGTGAGAGAGGCACAGTGCTTGTGTATGACACTAAAGCAGGTAGTCTGGGGTACAGTGTGGAAGCCAGTGACCTATGTATGGGTAGTGGAAGGTGGAGCATGGATGTGAGCCAGGATGGTAACACTGTGGTCCTTGCTAACTCTGCTGGGGCTCTCAGTGTCCATGATACCAGGAACTTGAGCCAGCCAGTGTTCACCTGGACTCAAGATACCCAGGCAGAATTATCAAGGAGTCCTGAGATACACATTAGCCCAACAGGTTTGCAGTTGTCTTTGTCTGGCTTTGGTAAACATGTACAAGTCATTGACTGTAAGCATGATGTTGATATTAACAGAACAGTATTTGTTCATGATGGTCACAGAAGTCATCGAGCAAAAAGGGTGGTTCATCACCTTTGGCACCCAACACAAGAAAAGCTGCTGTTTTCTGCAGATGATGACAGTAAAGTTCAGGCATGGAAGTATAGATAGTCTTGCAGATTTAACACATTCTGTGTTCTGTACCATTTGGTATATTGATGAGAGAGTGGCCCATTCACTAGAGCAGACTTTGGCTAGTTTCCCCTGTCATGTTTGCTTTCTGGCTCCCTGGACCTTACTTCACCCCACCCTTAGGTGGAAAAGAGATATGGATGATGATATATTGCAGAACAATTCCAGGAGGTATTAATAAAAAATAAAAAATAAAAGTTGATTTTGGTTTGGACAAAACTGGTGTACTGTACAATATCTTGGCAGTTTTATTGTAAATTAATATAAGACTGAGTACTGCATAATTATTTTTATACCAGTAAATATACTGTGAAAATACAGTATGCAATACCGAGAATATGCCAAGCAAGGTATTTGTTTAATATGATGCTGTGTGTTGATGCAGTGCATCAGCTCACTGCCATGCAATTTTTGAGTACCTGATGGTTTAGTAAGTTAAAGTGCTACAACTTTATGTGGTTAGAATTTGTTCCTTACACGTGACACAAATGGGCAAGCAGCTTGTCTCTTGCCTTAAATGTCTGGACTGAACAGCATTGCCCCAGGACACCTACACTTCTGATGGGGTACAGTAGTACAGTAGCTACTGGACTGCATGATAAATTCTGTATGTACACATTCAATCATTCCATTAATAAAAAAAAAAAATGTTCAGGACTTTTACTGTACATACTATTCCCTCAGTATTTATCTGCTGTGTAAGAAATGGAATCTGAAGGTGAATGTAGGGAAGAGTAAAGTGATGATCTTCAAGAGAAGTGAAGCCAGTGAATGTACAGTGAGATTGAATGGGAAGGATATGGGGAATGTGAGTGAATATAAGTACTTGGGCAGTGTGATGAGTAAGGATGGAAGTCTGGAAGGTGAAGTGCTCGAAAGGGTGCAGCAGGGAAGGAAGGTTGCTGGTTCGTTGAAAGCAGTGATAAGAAACGGAGGTTAGCATGGAAGTGAAAAAGTTGTTACATGACAGTACAGTATTGTGATACCAACTCTAACATATGGAAGTGAAGCTTGGACCCTGCTGGAAGGGCAGAAGTCAAGAGTGAGAGCAGTGGAAATGAGTTATTTGAGAGGAGTGTGTGGAGTCACATGGAGAGACAGACTAACAAATGAGGAAGTGAAGGAGCGTTGTGGTGTGGTTGTGGACGTGATGGGAAGCGTCGGGAGAAACATGTTAAGGTGGTTTGGGCATATGGAGAGGATGGAGAGTGAAAGACTGACGAGGAGAGTGTATGTGAGTGAGGTGGAGGAGGCGAGAGGGAGGGGGAGGCCGAGGATGAGATGGAGGGATGGAGTGGAGAGGTATATGAGAGAGGTGGGGTGTGAGTTGGGAGCATGGTAGTGAAATGGCGGGTGACAGAGTGACATGGAGGCGATTTGTTTGTGGCCACCCCTTGCGGGACTGAGGCATCTGGCAATAGATAGATAGATAGACTTTTTGTTAACTAAGATGTTGCTCTAATACAGATCAGAAATTTTGTAATCTGTGTGATTTAAATTTCAGTATGCAAATAAGAAAACAGGAAGAAAAGACTTTGATTAATAAATTTTCAAACACAGTACAGTGGTAATGGACAAAGAAAGAGGATGAACCAGCGTACATATGAGTGGTGAGAATACCGGTACTGTATGACATGCATTCTAAAATACCAACTTCATACTTACAATTACTACAAATCACCAACATAAGCAGACCTGGGGTTGATTATGAATATCAAATTATAATCCAAAGCACTGATTATACAATCAAATCATAATCCCTCTGGAAAATATGTATTATCATCAAATCACTAATTAAATAATGATCAAATTGCGATGATGAATTCTCAACATCATTATACAAGGGAATTGTTTACATGTAGAAAAAGAACAGACAAACACTGCCAGCCACATGTCTGGTAAATGTCTAATTCTTTTGCTTCACTATCCACTGACTTACAAACTGAAAACCTAGCACTTAAGCCATTATTAAGTGAGACATGAAGTCTTCTGTGAATTCATTCAACATTAACAGTGAACATTAAATGAAAAATATCAGCACTCACAAAAGCAGCTACATCAAATGAAAACATATTAATCTCATTAATGAAGTATAGTATTTTGTGTAATGATAAAAAAAAAATATTGTCTATCATAGCAGTAGCCACTCCTCATGAAAATGAACACATCTTAATGAAAGTTTACAACACCAGAGTTGAAAAATATGGTCAAGTGGAGATAATAGGTGTGAACAGAGTGGATAAATGGGTATATTTAAGCAACTATGAAGGCTGGAGGAGGCATGTTAGGCCAAGAGGGAAGTTTGGTGGGATAAATGAGTGTGTGCAAGTGATGTATGGAAAGGATGAGGCTAGGGAATTGATTGTGGATCATGCTGATTGTAAGAATTTTGTACTGAACAGTGCATGACAAGGCTTGGTAGCTGCCCCTGTTCTATCCAAGCTAAATGATAGTCGTCAGGTTGATGGGTGGTATGAAGCATGTAAGTGTGGATGTGTCTGCCTTAGACATCCAAGGGCTTGAAAATGGTGATTGCATGAGTGTATGACCCATTCTGTTGGGAAGACTTTTGGTTTTTTTTTTTTCCTGTCTGACCTCTACCTCACCCCATCCTTAGGTAGGGAAAGAGGTCTTGATGATGATGATGAATGATAACTTATTACAGTATTTCTTTAGCTAAATGCCTTCCTCAGAGGGAGCTGCCATAAACACACTGCCTCTATTGTATGTTGCCCTGTCCTCTGCCCTGAGGCTGCCTTCTACACTCATTCAAACAACTCTCCATCTCATCCTTTGCCCTCTTCACCCCTTCACTACAATGATGTATTTCTTGTTTTATTCAGATGACCACTAGATTTCTAGTAAACTCAGAGACCTCTTGTTAATGAAGGCTGTTCTAACTCCCTAGTTGGAAAGTAATATATCTGAAAAAAAAAAAAACATGAAAAGATAGCAAGAATTCAACAGAAAGTACTGTATATCAATGGACTGAAGGAGTTAAAGATTGGAGATTATGTAATATAGAAAGCTGACAAAGCAAAAGTTTCAATAAACAGCTATGTGCTATGTGGTCCAACATTTTCTTGGCATTGTAATGAGAATTACTTTCTTCTCTGCCCCCTCCCCCCCCAAAAAAAAAATGCAGATAGTCTGGGCTGTGAGTTGGAGCCAGGACTCGGGGGGATCTCCCATGCAACACCATTATCACACATGCTGGAAACACGTATGTGGAAGGAATTATCCTTGACAACACTTAATGCATTGCAAGCACAAAATAAATGCATTATACCACTGACAGCAAAACAACGTGACTCGGTAACAATGACCAACCCATACCATATAGATGGTCTGCAGTACTTTATTTTTTTTTCCGTTCTTCGCTGATGAAGTTGATGCCCCGTTATACAAACGTCCCTCAACTCCCTATCCCCCCAAAATAGATGGATGGTAGACTGAGGTGAAAGTCAGCTTCTGCCTGTAGTTCACTGAGTTTATGTCCTGATGAGCCTGGAGTGTACATCATGTATCTGACTGATCACCTACAAGTCCTCAACTCTTCAGTCATAATACTGTACCTAGTAAGAAACATCAAATGGATACATTTACTCGTGCTGTCATCCCCGTATTTTAATCTTTAAAAAATCCAACCCTGGCTAAGTGATGACCATATCTTGATGATGACAGCCTACTAATTAGTACTGACGGCGTGCTTACTGCGATTTGTCATTCATTCCTGAACAGTGAACAGGAGTTTGGTAAATAGTCCAAGCAGGTGAGGTGAAGTCGGCGAACGAAAATTAAAACGAATCTGTGTGCCCCAGTTGTGAACAAAAAAAAAAAAAACTAAACAAACCTGGTTGGATACAGAGAAAAAGCACGTCACGTTAAGATGAATCTTCATGGGAGATCTTCCGGAAATTTCTGGGAGGGGCCAACCCCCTTCACATCGTCCGGCGAATATTTGGTTTTTGCTATTTAGCGCTACCTCCAGACTGGGGAGGTTAGATAGCCTTCAGTTACTGCCACAGGTCTCCTTAAAGCTGAATAAAACTGTAGGTAACAAGACTAAACCAATAAAATACGTCACCGGTTTGAAGGGGTAATACGGCCGATTCCCGCCAGACAACTTAGGTTTCGGAGAAAGGATACCTCTTATAGTGAAGGGGAAAGAAAATTCCAGTAACTCATGGGGTTTCGTTCCGATGTTGTTAATGCTAAGCGACTTTATTTGGCAGAGGAAGGTTGGGAGAGACTTCCCTTACGACCCGTATTGCAACAAACACAGGAGTGTTCTTAATACCTCTTATTAGCCTGCACATTCTCTTATATACCGCAGTTTTCGTATCAACACAATTTACATCAATGTGCTGCTTTAATCGCTAAGAAAATATTACGAAATATATATATATATATATATATATATATGTATGTGTGTGTGTGTGTGTGTGTGTGTGTGTGTTGGCTCCAGTAAAATGGAAGGTTTAATACCTAAAATTTGGGGATGTATAATGTCATACATCACAAGAAATCACCGACGGACATGGGTACAATGTCTATCAATGCCACGCGGGGTCATAAGGGCAATTGATCTGCTGAGACCAATCTTTCCTTAACACAACACGCAAAAGCCGATGTAATGTCCTCAGATTTTGTACTGCTGAGTGAAATGGTTAGTGCTTGTTGGATATATAGGCTACTGACCAGAGACATGAAAGCCAAGAACATTTAGTGTTCAGTATAAGAAATCAAATACTTTATAAACTAACTTCCACCCGTTTTCCTTACACAAGACGTTGGTAGTTTTGTCTGCATTCTCCGATCAAGCAACACCACCACCATCATCACCATTAAGTACCCCAGCTAACTTGAAAACAGTCTAGTCCGTATTCTCATCCATGGTACGTAATGTATTGTACATACATCCTGCTTTGTTTAGCTGCCTATATTGCTATGCTGTTAACTGTTACTCCATTTTTTTGTAATTTATTTATGCAATCTGTGCCAATATCGGTAACATGCTGTGGAAAAATATGCTATAATACAGGGGGGAAAAGGTAAAGAGGTAGTATATTTGACACGTGACAGGAATACGCACCTCGGTCGGCCATTAACACTGAGAATATTGCCCTCCTATCACAGTTACCTTTCTAAGGTCATATATTACAATCCACCAAAGTGAGTATAAGTAAGGTCACAATTCTGGTACTGAATTAAAAAGAAATACCTTAAAACGAAGGCACAGCCGTAGGAGTGAAAGCCTCACACCCTCCCCCTCGAAGTCCTTGTGCACTCTGCGGCTCTGCGGTTCTTCAGGCGTTAGAGAGTTGCCAACTTATCATAAGAAGAGGCACACAAAACCCGATAAATTGCCTGAAATAATCCTATAGTCTCTATAGTCCCTAAATATTTATAGTCTCTACACTGCTAAAAGAGTTTATATCATCGTTATCCTCACCCTGGTGTTTGATATTTACTAAACCTTGCATCAACAACGCAAAAAAGGCAACTTTACATGATAGCATGGGCCCATATCCCTGGGTTGTAATTGGTTTTTAGTGGTGTTAGATTAATTTGGCGACACTACGAAATTGTTCATAATATCCAACCCACACCTCAGCCATCTGTCAAAACTTGAAATCAGATCCTGTAATTTACCTACCTGAATAGCTGCAATACATCGGCTAATTTGGTTTCCCTAGTTGCATGATCACTTTCAGTGTACAAAAGCAGCCAATATCCTCACGGATTATGCTTGCAAGAGCAGACGTCAGAGTTGTACACAGTAGCCCAAAATTGAAAAGGCATTACATTCTATAGACCATACACTCCTTAACCCTTCAGATATTTTTTCATCAAACCCAAGCTGGCATGATTTTTGGGTGTTCAGTTTTTTTGTACAGTGCTGAAAGTCTGGCAGAATTTGCCTTCTTTTCTAATGAAACATTAAACAAGTTAGGCACGTACCACCATGTTTACATCAGTTCAAAATTTTACCCACCAGCACGCATTACACTAACAATCACCTCCCAACAAACACCAGAGTACTGTACTCTTACCAGCAATAACTTTCAAACCATGCTGATCACAGACATTTACAAAACTCTGAATTCTGAACCTATCTCCAGAACAGGTTACATATCATCTGCATACTGTATATCAGATCTGAGGTAGGATAAACCACCCATCACTCTAATAATCATCATCCTTATATATGCCTTTTTTCGCAACTATAGTTTTAACCAATGTCATGATCATACATGTGGTAGGTGGTGGCGACCATCATCCACTCACTTGATGTAGTGCTGCCTATTTCTTCCTTAGCCCTTATCATTCTTTTTCTGTGCATGCCCTCCTCTTCCTATTTCTCCCATCTTTCCTGTCACTTCTTACTGCTTTTCTTTCCTTAACAGGTGGCTTTACATTGAGTGACAAGCAAATGGTTTCCTCTAAGCCAAGAAACCACTTACAACGCTGGGTGGTAACCATATAACCAAATCATACGTGCTCCCTACGTGGCAACAAATGGGTTGGTGGAGGGTTAGTGCCCCTCCTTGTAAAACAAATAACTCAAAGTCAAACGGCCACCCCTTGTGGGATTATGGTGTCTGGCAATAGATAGATAAATAGATGATCATACCCATGTCTTACTCAAACACTGATCCATTCGCATTCATTTACTCGACATGTTTCATCACCACCATAAAACTTTTACAGCATTCAGCAGTTTTTTTAGGCACACCATACATAGGTGAAGCTGCAATAATCCTTCCTTCGTTACTTTGTTAAACACTTTTTGCTTTAACCCCTGTCATTAACCAGCAGCAGCACATCCTACTTAAAGTTTTTTCACCTAGAGTAGCATTTTGACAACGCATCTCTCCTTTAATGTTTTTTTTTTATTTGCTCGTTCATAATTTTATACAATGTTTGGGAGACTTTTCAAACTGGGGGGGGGTAGATATAGTCTTCATTACCCCTGTCCTACCAGAATTCTCCCATAAACTTATTAAAATTGCCTGAATAAAGCAAGAATACCAATATGAAAAATACTTTCTCTGATTCTGTGACTTAAGTGACAGTATTTCTTAAACTTATAAATGCCTGGTTGTAGGCAGAAAGGAAATGAACTAAACACCAGTACTGTACCACCCACCCTCCTGTCCAGCTCGGGATTACAACAGACATTGCAGACTTTTGCAATGTTTAAAAAGAATATATATGCTGGAGAGAGATTCCTTCATGTGACTGTACTGATATACAGTACATTGGGTGGCTCAGTTACCTGGTTATAAAAATATCCCTTAACTTCCAGGTACTTCCCTAACCCCTAAAAGGAGGACAAGGGCCTGCAGAAGGACAGTTAAGCCTGCAATCCACTGGGTTCACATTTCACCATCAACAATGAATAATAATGTAAAATTGCTGGCTGTTATCACAGTTCACACTGGTGTACAGCAAGTTCACAGTAAAACAAAAAATAAATAAAATAACAGCCAATCCCATACCATCCCACAGTCCAGTATACTTATAGGTAGATTACCATTTTGCTGTACTTCCCTTCCATGATGTTACACAGCTGGAAATGCACCAGCCACCTTTCATGGTGATCAAACCTATGGAAGGCTGTGGCACCAACTGAGACTAACCACTAAAAAACCATGCACCATGAACATTTGGTAACTGACGATGTATACATGTGCTTATACAAATCCTGGCATTGTACAGTGAAGAGACTAATCTTCACTCTTTCCAACAGCCTGAAGAGGGATGTCAATGCCGGAGAGGGATGCCTTCATGTGGTAGGATCACTTCCTGTATAGCTGGCAGCTCAGCTGTCTGTTATTCCTCGCTCCCTCTCTGTCCCCCAAAAGGAGGATGGTGGACTGCCAGAGAAGAGCAAATTCAGCCTGCAGTCTGTTGGGTTCACATTTCAGATGAACCTGCATCTGCAGCTACTACTACTACTAATACTGTACTCTAACAACCTATTATTATTAGTGTAGGATATCCGTAGTAAAGAAGGTTAAGTTATGTCAGGCTTCTGTCCAGGTCATGTCTTTATTGCTAATTTAATTGAAAGTCGTAAACAAGATGAACATAATGGCTAAGTTAGGTCCCAAGGTGAAAACTGGCTTTGGCATTACCTTTGTATAATAAAGGAAAATGAGGAAGACTAAAATATAAGGGAAATACAGCACTTTTTGAGTTGCTAGCTATCGGCAAGTCACATTTATAACTTGGCATTTTTATAATACAGTATTTATTTTAATGTATAAACAAGCTGAGTAAGATTAGTCTGCAGACAAGGCAGACATAAGTCAGCATTCCTTTCTTCTGGAATGACCATTATTCATTAGCGTATAAAGTCTTGATTACATGTCAAAATTTCTACAAACATATGACATACAAAAGTCTTTTCTATGTATCGTGTGTTTGAGCAGAGAGCCTAAGTCTTCCTCAAGCCCTTATATGTTGGAATTTTATAAAGGAAAGGTTTCATGGTTTCCCTTCCTGGAAACCACACTGAAGAAGTACACATGTAAGCTAACATGGTTAAGCATATTTAAACATTTCAATAAAAAACTAAGTAGCAGGGTAGAAGTTTCCTATTTCTGTAAGCTTGTATTGTCATTTTTTTAACAGTATGTACATGATACATATTATTGCTACAGCAAGTGGCAAAACTTATCAAGGGACATAAAGGCACTTCCTAATTCAGATAATGTGTTAAAACTTTAAGTTTCCTATGAACTTAAAATATGAAAACCAGTACAGGCAGTCCTCTTTATAAGTCAGGGATGTGCTCTAAAATATCACAACTTTTTCTATATGTATATTAAAGAGAAAAAAAAAAATCCACATTGGTCCCTTCAAAGTGTAGGGGCCTGAGGATAGACTACCATAGTCCAGTACTTTTAAGGGTAGATGACCAGCCTATTTCCCCCAGTACTGTAAAATGGGGAAACTGTCAAATCAACTGCATAAGTAACATGGGAACTTCAACAAACAAATTTCTGGAATTTATGGTAGACTTAACCCCTTCCCTCAGTCCTTATTTTATTATCTATTCCTGCTATCATCAGACAATTTTATTCAGCTTTGGCGACACTTTTCAAATTGCAGAGGTTAACTACTCGTATATCATTAATCCCTTCACTACTAGAGGTCTGTTTAAGTTAAATATAATTTTCTGTTAGCAGCAGGAATAAATCTTTAAAATATGTCATCAAACTGAAGGGGTTGATGTAAAAAATAACATTTAAAAAAGGCTCTTATACTGAGGACTCACTGTTAATTGTGGAATAGTTCACATCTGGGAATGTTGAGGAACTTCACTCAATAGACGACAGACTCTTCCTATCATAAATAAAGCTCTACATATTATAATTGAGATCAGAATTTGGCTAAGTATGGGAGCTGACTAATTCCTTCATAAGACAGGACGAGGACAAAACCTAAGACATTATTTAATAGTACAGTACAAAAATGTCAAATACGCGTTGAATACATGTACCTGTACAAGTATTTGGTTCGTTCACAAGGATGCAGCGGCAAAAATACTGAACTATCTTCATTGTTGGCCAACTTCCTCCTCATACAAATTCTACAAATTAATTGGTCAACGGCTACGATGATAAGACATGGGATGCTTAGTGCAATTTTTTTTGGATCATATTAACCACTCAGCTCCGATTTCAATTTTTCATTTTATTTTTGCATCCTCCAGATGGCTTCACATAGCTTAGGAGAGATTTTTTTCACATTAGGATTTAGATAAAGCTTTCAGTAACTCCTTCACGCCTGAAGGTAGCAAGAATAAAAATAAACAGTGCATCATCGGGCTGAGGAGGTTAACAAGTTTGTGCTGTTGGTTGAAGGTCACGTGATCGAGTTGCATGGAATGAAAATATGACTTTGGCCTGTTACACAAACCATGCGTTCATGTAACACAGTATGTACCCCTGAGACAAGTAGTACCTTTGTATTTTCTTGGGCAGCTGAGCAAAATACGAGGGTGTGGGTCGAGCTCAACCGTTGCTATAGTTCTTTCACCTTAACTTGGCAGAGATTTTCATCTTTCCTGTAGCTTCTTTCATGTAGCTTCGTGGCAGATTAAGATAATCCTTTCCACTGCCCTTCTTCATGACCTGCACTATATTCTTTTGTTTATCTCTTGTTATAGTGCAGCTTATAAAATGGAGATGTTTGTTTTAGGCCAAGTTAAAGTGAAAAGAGTATACCCTTGATGACATCCAGCAGCACACACAGAAAAAAAAAAAAACATGGTGCACAGCCAATCCCATTATACCCTCTCTTAAGGTGTAGGGACCCAAGCTGGGCTTCTGTAGTCCAGTGTATTAAGGGCAGATGACCAGTCTACTTCCCTTGGTGGCATTACATGATCGAAAAACCTCCAGTTACATCTCGAGGGTCAAACCATTACAAGGCCATCACTCCAACTGGGGCATTCTAACCACTAGACCACCAGGCACACAGTTAACACTCACTATATACACACACACCAACACTACATTTACACAGGCTGTATCTCACTTTTCTCTAATTACTATAATACTGCACAGTAATTTCAAATACAAGTCTATCTTAAGGATACTTTTGCCACACATTGTTTCTGCACCAAGGCTGCTAGATAAGTATGACTTCCTAATGCACAGCTCAGCTGGTGATGCATTGTCATTGATGGGAATACAGCAGGGATAAGTTTTCTTTTCAGAACAATTGTGTTCATATTATGCTGAATAAACATTGTATTGCAGTTATACTGTATCTGAAAATCCAATTCATGTTTCTCAGCAAACATAAAGTTGTGTATGGTATTGATGTATCAGTTGGCAACAGTTTATCCACCTTAAAATGGTGTGGATTTCTGTCTTGCACTTATTTCCCACAGCTCAATGACAGTACAAGACAATACTACAACTCATGATTCTTTCAACTGATAACACTGTTTCAAGATTTTAACACCAAATTTTGGCATTAACCTCTCTTGATATAGCTCAGCATTCAAGACAGAGAGATGGCAATATCATGCCAAGTTAAAATGGACAAAGTACTGTATACTGGTAGTACTGTGAACACCATGCTCACTCACAAGGCTGTGTGTGTGTGTGTATTTATGTATTTATAAGCCCAATGTGTTTTTGTGTAGTCAGTGTGCAGTTTTTGAGGGTGTGGTGGGAATGTAAAAAGTGTGTGTGTGTGTGTGTGTGTGTGTGTGTGAGAGAGAGAGAGAGAGAGAGAGAGAGAGAGAGAGAGAGAGAGAGAATGTGCATGTTCATATGTGAGCATGGTAAGAATGTGAGCAGCAGACTGGAGAAGAGACTTGCCACCAGAGCACCCATCCATCACTCTAACTATTAGCAACTACCAATAGGGTGAGAGGGTAAAGGTTTGGAAAGAGAAAGATGCCTATGGTTTTCTAAATCAATTAAGCGACCACTTACACAGATATAGGCAAGTTAAAGGTCACATCTCTTTCCACGCTGTGTAAGTGTTATCATTTACAATTACAGTACTACTCAGATTATTTTTATGACCAAGCTAATACTGTGTGATATACGGTACAGTATTGCAACAAGTCACATAACAACAATAATTATAATAATAATAATAAATAAAACAGCTTCATGGAGGCTAGAATATGTCATAATTTATCATAGACAGTTCCTTTCTTCTAGTTACAGATGAGGAAGTATGATTTAAGTACTGTACTCTACTGTATTATGAAAACATGTTACCACTTAAAGCATATACTGTACAAGGCAGGCATTCCTCACCAACATAACAACATAAAGGAACATTGATCAGGTGTAGGTATAAAATTCTTGAGCACTATTATAAATATATTAAAAGACTAGATTAGGCCTCATGTCAGAGGGCCGTTTCCATGGACTCCTTCTCGTCAGTCTCACCATCTTTAGGAGCAGCCGCTTGGGTCTGAGAGTCATCTGGTGTGATGATGGAGACGTCAGGAGGTTGCGGTGGCTGATCCAGAGTAGTGTTAGGAGTGGAGTGAGCCACGTCATCCACCGGAGAGGAGGAGGGAGAGTGGGTGGTAGGACGGGTGGAAGTGCAAGGCTCACTGAATGCACGGGCCAGAGGACCACGCACTCCTTGTAATCTCTGTTGCTCAGGACTTTCCAAGCTGCTGTCATCTTCATCATCCTCTTCTTCTTCTTCCTCCTCTTCTTCAACCACCTCTCCACCATGATCCTCCAAGATTGTGGTGCTGATAATTTCAGTTTTTGGAGTGCGGAACCTCCTTCCACTTCCAAAACGGCTCTGGAAGAGTAGTGCACGGGCTGTGTTACGAGAAGAGGGTGGTATGATGACTCCTTCACCACGTGGGGGCTGGGGAGGCTTTACCACAGGGGCTGGAGGTGGAGAATATCCATATATCCCTGGACGTGAAGCCTTTAACATCTCCACTGCTGATATCCTCTGACTGCCCCCAGCTGAACTCATGCTCTTATTTAGAATCATCTTCTTAAAATCTCCAAGTGTCGTTTGTTTGGGAGTCGCCTGTGACCCTTGCTGTGACTGTTGTCCTTGGGAAGTCTGTGAAGATGACTGTTGGCTCTGTTGAGAAGAGTTCTGCTGTGAATCCTGACCACTTGAAGGTTTTCTTGGGCTATGTTTTGCTTGGGAATCTGACTGATTTACACCATCACACACAGATAAATCTTGATATGCTTCAGGGGGATCAACATCAGCAGTTGGTGAAATATCTTCTGACTGAGGTTCAGTTGTAGACTGCTGGTTAACCAGTGAATCCCTCTGTGTTGTAGTGGTCTGCTGACTTATCTGTTGGTCTGGTGGCCATCCTGTATAAACAGTCTGAGCTTGTGGCCTGATAGTATAAGGAGGAAGAGGACTGACACCAAACACTGCAGGGGATGTGCTACGGCTGGATGTTGGTGTGGTTTTCTGTTGGTTATTAAAATCTGCAGTAGGAGATGGAGACGTGATGGTTCCCCTGTGAAAGTTGTAGTACTGTGGGTGGCGCATGGCAGCATACAGCTCCTCTCTGCTCATGTAACGCCTCCCACGAGTCAGGTCTGTAACAGTGAGATCAGTCACATCTGACATCACAGTCTGGGGTGATGGGGTGACAGAAACAAAAGAAGACTGGTTAGTATCTGGGGGAGAAACAGGTGTTGTTGGCAAAGAACGTGGCCCGACACCCCCTGCTTGTTGCTGCTGCTGTTGTTGAAGCTGCTGCTGCTGTTGCTGCTGCTGCTGCTGCTGCTGCTGCTGCTGCTGCTGCTGTTGTTGTTGCTGTAGCTGTATTGTCTGCTGCTGAGCTCTCTGGCTATAATAGTACACTTCAGAAGATGGACTACTGCGGTAACTATGTTCTCCTGACAGGTCACTTGAGTAAGATGAATTCAAACCAGAGGAAGAGGCTGTGTCAGGGGAAGGGTAACGGATAAAGCTGGAATCATCTCGTGGCTTCCTCGCACCTTTCTCAGAGGCTGCTTTGAAACCTCCGTCATCATCTTCTGCTGCTTCCTCCTTGTTCTTTTTCTTTCTTCTTAATGGAAGTGTCCAGAACCACTTCTTCTTTGGGGATTTTTCAGTTTTACCTTCCTTTTTCTTTTTATCTTTGTCTTTCTCCTTTTTGCTGGACTTTTCTTTCTTGTCCAGCACTTTCTCTGGTGTGCTGGGGTTGGATGCCGCTGCCCTGTGTCCCTCTCTGGTCTCCATGCCAGCAGTGTACGAAGCCACACTGGACCTCCTTGAAAGCTGCTGCTGTTGCTGCTGCTGCTGCTGGAGGAGGAGTTGCTGCTGTTCTGGAGTCTGACCCACATATGACTGTCGGCGGGAGGGTGGCAGGGAACTGTAACCTCGCTGGTGTCTACCAAAGCCAGCAGGAAGGGTGCCCCCCACCTGGACGTGTCTGGTCATACCGATTCTGCCATATATATCACTGTCGATGATACTGTGGTGATGGTCGGAGTAAGGTGGAGGCGATGTGGACATAGGGCGAGGAGGCTGAGCTGCCGTCACACCCTGCCCTGCCCCACGACCCTCTGTCACCAGACCCACACTCTGCAGACTGCGCTGAGACCCATACATCACACCTGGGGACACACCAGCCAACATTACTAACTTTTCTACAAGCCAAAAAAAAAAAAGGGGTAGTTGGAACAGCCAATGCTTTATTACCCCACTGACAGGGTGTAGGAAGGCCTGACACTAAGGTATTGTAGTCCAGATCATTTAAGCCACAGGAGCCCAGTGAACAAATAGCTATGAGAAGATAAGTACAATACTGCATTTCAACATCTTTATATTACTGGCATTCCTCATTATGAGCCAAGGATGTGGTCCAGAATGTTACAGATTTTTTTTTCTTTCCATACAAGTGGTTCTGTGTTTTGAGGCAATAGGCAATTCAACACTCTAGATGGCAATGGAATTTTAAAAGGTAATCTTTAGGTTTACTGTGGCCTTCATGGCAAAAAAGAATATAAAAAGGGCAAAATATATATACTGTAATAAGGGCTTACTGTGTTGGTTCCACATTTAGTGTATGGTAAGTAGGCCATTAATTTATAACTATTTGTATTTAAAATATTTTAACATCATATTTCACATGTACAGTATAAAATATTTTACTGAGAGCCTTCATAGCTCATTAATATGGGATTTTTACATCAAGTAGCAAAAACAAGAGCAAGCAAGATGGCTGATACGGCCAAATCGTTCAGCATCAGCTCTGTAGAAAATGTAATAAATGTTTCATGCTGCATATCTGGTAATAGGAACTGACTTTACACTGATCTGTGTCAGCATCATAGATTAGTTTTGTGTCAAAAAAAAAAAAAAAAAATTTTTATCAATAATACCCCAAAGGGCTAAAGTGTTGCCCCCGGATAGAGGACATTTGGATTGAAGAGTGTAGCATTTTATGACCGGATGCCCTTCCTGATGTCTACCAATGACCCTTGGGTGGATTCGATCCTCTGACCCTTCGGTCAAAGCGGAGCTCTGACCCACTGAGCCACGGCTGCTAGTTTTGTGTCATGGCATATAAAAAAGTCGTGCAAGCTTCTAAAATTTGGAAAACAAGGTGAATTGTCACATAAAGATAAAAGAATGTCTTTTGCTCAGACACTGAACAATAAGCTTTCACAGAACAGTTCCGACACACAGTATAGTACTTTAACTTCTTCAATCTCCTTGTGTGTGCCTGATTTCATTCTTGATACCTCCAGATGATGAAGTTCAGTTAGAAGGGAGTTTTTGAAATTGGGGGATAGATACAGTTTTTATCCCAACTAAGACAGGTCTTCTTTAAGAAGAATAAAATAATCTCAAGTAGTAAAATTAAACCAACAGTATACCTCACCTGATTCAAGGGGTTAAACCCATCCTACAGAGAACTACATATTCATACCATACTGGCAAATATTTGTGGATTCCAAAATATATGATATGTATAAATACAATTAACCCTTTGGGTATAAGGACATCAGTTTTATTCATTGCAAACCAGATGACTTAATTCAGCCAAGGGAGACTCTTGAAAACATAGGGTGAAAATTTATTTTGGTAAACCCTCTGAGTAAAAGGATGTCACAACAGTTTTATTCTGGCTAATGTCAGATGACTTTATTCAACTATGGAAGATTTCTTGTACCCAAAGGGTTAAACAAAATATAGTACAGTAATTCACTACTCACAAATAATTTGGTCTTTTCCACAGAATAACAAAGTTATCAATTTCATGATAAAGTGTTCTCAATAACATGAAATAACATTAGCAAATACTGTACATGTACTGTATTTGCAAGAAAACAACTTACCCTTCATTAAACTTCTGGGAGAACTGCCATACACCATCAGAAATCAAAAACAAAATAAATGTAAAATCAAATGACCAGTCAAAACAGTTTCACAATACAAGGGATACAAGTTAGTCCAGGTCAGGTCAGGTAAGGTCACTAATATGGGAGGCAGCCACTTTTTATACCTACAAGCTAGCTAAAATTTCTTAAATTTGTTACAGTCAGTCCCCACTGTAAGTTTCCTTTATTATTATTACAGTATTATTATCATTATTATTATATTATTATTATCATTACTATTATTATTATTACAGTAAACTCTCAATTATCTGCCATCGCAATATCCAACAACACAATATCCAGCACTGCTGGCTCAGCTCTGTTAAACCAATATCTGGCAAAATTATGCAATATCCAGCAGATCTAAGCAATATCCAGCATCAAGGTCTATCAACCGGCTCGTAAGCGGTAGCCAACCGGCTGTATTACTGTACTTCATTATTACTTTATTGTATTTTATGTTTAATTTTCATCTTTTACTCATGGGAAAGTTTTTACAATAGAGGGTCAAGAGAGTAATGCAATACAGTATATGGCTTGACACCGATAATGAGCCAATGGGGGGTACAGTACTATGCAATATCTGGCACTTTACGTTATTCAGTGTAGGGCTTGGTTGAATTACACCGGATGATTGAGAGTTTACTGTATTATGGTTATTACCATTATTATGATGGATGAATGGATGGATTATTATTAGCTATTATTACTATTTACTATTATTATTTTAAGTCAATTAATTCAGATCAAAGGTGTACCATACAGTGTATTCTTGCTGTTACCAGAAAATTTTACCCAGTTTACAAAGGTCCCTGAAGGAAGAGAAGCTGATGATGGCTATATCTAACCCTTCCTGTCTATTAAATAACTCCTGAGCTCAATACAATAGCACAGAAGTACCAAGAATAAAATGAAAAAGATGCCATCATGCTGAATGGGTCAAATCCACAATAAATTACAGAAAAATTGCCAATTACAGACCCATTATTACCTATAAATTCATTCCTGAGTTACAGTGAGGACTGTCTGTAGAATATTTATCAAATTTATCTGATTCTAAGTCACACTGTCTCTAGTACATGCAGTTTTAATGAATATTTACTTATTGTACAGGCAGCTGGCATGATCAACCGCTTCACTACAAGAGGCACATGTAGTAGAAATAAAATCAAGTATGACATTGTACAGAGAGGAATAAAGGGAGTTATTCTTAACCTTATTACTATGAGAGGCCTCTCCTCTGCTAATTGTCTGGCACTTGCAAGAATAAAAATAAAAATTCTCATACAGTACTAAACACATTGATAATGAATCATACATTATGTAGACTCAAAGGCAAACTTCTGGTCACCCTCTAACCTTACCTTTGACTGAAGGGAAGTCTTACCAAGGGTTCTGAATTCATATGAAGACCTGTTGTAGCTTTTCTACAACAGATTGCATGAGCAATAGTATAATCATGACCTGTTCCTCATTCAGTCAAGCAGTTTTGGGCCATCCCCTTAACACTGGTCAACAAGCCTTTTTCTAGGAAAAAACACTGACTACAATTATTTCCCTCCAGCCTGTAGTAGGATTACAGTAAAGGGTGAGCAGAAACTACAGTTCACGAATGTACTTCGTATTCATCTGTAATGCCAACCTCAGTGTTACAAACTACACCAAACCTTTGCTCAAAAGCATCGGTTCCTTAGCATTTTATTTTGAATAATACACCTTAATAAGCTCTTGTATGCTATTTGCATATTCTTGATATACAGTCAGTGTCTAGATCATCATTATCATCATCATCCTGGCCTTTTCTCCCGCTTAAAAATGGCGTGAAATGTCTTATTCAATATGCCATGATTCCTCTTCAGGAACCCAACATTACAGTTGGCCATGGTGCAGCTGAAAATTTTCTATGAGCTGAGTCTTTACCAAGTGCCGAAATAAGCTAATTATTTCCCATTGACTACTATTTGCAAAAATAAGCTGATAAAGATGGCACCATTTTTTTTTTTTTCATTCTTATTATCAGTGAACTGTTTTATTCAGTAAAGCACCCTAGAACTGAAAGGGATGGTGAAAAATAAATTGAACCCTTTCAGCCTAAGAAGTCTCTCCTTCACTAAATAAAATTATCTTGAAACCGCATGAATAAAATCATCATGAAACACAGTCCCTGGTGCAAAACAGAGAGCATTACATTCTCTCCATTTCACAAATCTGTGATACTGAGCACAAATTACTTTCATCACTATTTGTTCAACCCCTTAAGCACAGGGATGTATTTTTTTTTATTATATTCTTTCTACTTACATGTGATTTTATTCATCAGAGAAAAGACCTCTTGAATTTCAGGGGTTACTGAAAACTACATCAAACCTCTCAAAAAAAAAAAAAAAAAAAACTGTACTGGAGAGAAAAAAAAAAAAAATCTTTGAACTGAAGAAGTTAATACTGACTGGTTCAGTTAAAAAATGGTGGTGCCATACATCTGTCCAAAGTTTAATTCAAAATTAATTCTTGAATATGATAATACGACCTAATTTATGAGCTAAAAATGCTGAGTCTACAACCAACCATAACATAAAAATAACATTAAATTATAATCTAAGTGTTGATAACTAGCAATCATTAATACAGATCATTCAGTTATTGTTAGGAGGGTCTTGTTAAGTTTCTGCAACATTTAATTTAGCTTTGTGATTAAAATCATGCGTCGCTAGTTCATGCGTCAAAGTCAGGTCAGGCAGGGTCACTCGAGACACACATGCAGGGAGTCACATGCTTACGCTCACTCTATTCCTCTCTTTCTCTCTCTCACTCTCCCCCTCAATCTCTCTTTTTCTCTCTTAATGGAGCCTCAGTACTCTTGAAAAATCAGGAATTCACATGGTACAAGAAAGTAAGACCATTCAGAAATTATGAAAGCACAGGTATTTGTAATTCAGTCAAACTACTACTGAATGCTATAATCTGGAGGTAACAGTATCAGTATAAATAGAACATCCTCAGCCTGAATGCATTATCATATGAGAACATTACTTTTCTCTTTCTGTATGAGTCACTTACAGTAGGCACAGAAAGTATTGACGTTTTTTTGCCGACGTCATTTTTTTTTGTGTTAAGTGAAGTAGGGTCAATACTACCCTCCCCTGTGATGCGAAATGAGCTGACACTTTTTCAACGGGAGCTGGCAACCCTGCTTGATAGGTTTGGCACCACAGGAGCAGGCTCAGTAATGTTTGGGCAGCCACAGGAGGAGGATTGTCTCTGTGTGTGATGCACCACGAGGGCATGTTTTGACTCAAATAACACAGTTATTTGGTTACCTACCACATTCTCATCATGCCTAAAGTAACCACAAGCAAGGAAAAACGTTTGGAAGTGATTACTTTATACAAAGCTGGCCACAAACTCCCATTTATTGCAAATCAGATGGTGTTAGACTGAGGACAGTGCAGAGACTGGTGCAGCGGTTCAAGGACAGTGGGGAGGCCATTCCTCCCACTCCACTTCCCAAGCCTGGGAGACCTCGTAAGACAACCTTCAGGACCCGTCAGCTGATCTCAAGGCAAGTTAGCAAGGATCCAAGGCTAACAGCACGGGATTTAAAAGAAAAGAACCCACAGTTGCTGGCAGATGTGTCTGTCAAAAGTGTGCAGCAGCTGTTGAATGACGATCTGGGCTACAGGAGTTTTTGTGCTCGTAACAAACCACTGCTAACTGCACCTCAGAAGAAAAAGAGAGTAAATTTTTGTAAGAAATATCTTGCCTGGAGTGAGGAGCAATGGAAAACTGTACTTTGGAGTGATGAGTCAACATTTACTGTCACTGGTACCCCTTCATCACGAGTGTACTGCAAACCAGGCAGTGACCCCCTGGATCCTAAGTACACTTCCAAGTTTGTTAAATACCCAGCCTCACTCATGGCTTGGGGCTGCTTTACATATTATGGTGTTGGTAGGTTGGAAATTCTACCTGCAAATGAAAAAGTGAACCAGAACAATTATTTGGAGCTCTTATGTGATGTTTTAAGTGACTCTTTTGATAAAACCAAGGCAAGAGTATATGCAAGATTCTGCCCCTGCACATGTTGCAAAGTCAGTGAAACAGTGGCTAACAGACTGGGAGGTTCCCTTTATTCGAGATTGGCCCGGAAACAGCCCAGATATCAATCCCATTGAGAATTTATGGGCGCACATGAAGCGGCAGCTGCGTAGTATGGACACATCATCTCTGCCTAAACTTGAGGCTGCAGCTATGGAGCAGTTTTAGTCCGTCTGTTCTACAAAACTACGCCATCAGTCTCCCCAGACGCCTTAAGAAGATAATAAAGGTGAAGGGGAATGCCAGTAAATACTAAATTCAATGGTGAGTGTTAATTTATTTGTTTCTCCTTGCTAACCACAAGAAAAGAATGACGTCGGCAAAAAAAGTCAATACTTTCCGCGCCTACTGTATTTACAAGCATCATGACCATGTGGTTTGCTATCTGTCTCAACTTGTTCTAAATCATTATGTGTAATTGGTTTTGATTCCAGAGTGCCATGTACAGTTCAAAGGAAGAAATTACATACGCTCAGTGAATCGTATTTACTGTGAAAATACAACAATCAGGAGTTTCAGCCCAACATGATCTCTCCTCAGGCATAAATAGAAACAAATAATATATATAAGTGTGTGTGTGTATGTGTGTGTGTGTGTGTGTGTATTCCCTGCCTATTCACACCTGAAAAAGGATGAAATCCAGCTAAAACTGTTGTATCTTCACAATAAACATCATTTCAAACTGGGCAGAATTTCCCCAAGCTCCTGATGAGGCAATAATGGATTAGAAAATGGATTGATGTACTTTCTTTACCATATTTACTTTGAAAGCTATACTTTATACTGCTAAAATTTCTTCTATTATGTATAATTTGTGAATGGTCCACTACAGTACTGAAAACCACTGAAAACCAAGCTGATGTAACAAATATGCCAGAGGAAGAACCAGGAGCAAAAAACAAAACAGCATCGGTGGGAGGCACATGTATTGGGTCAGGGTACAGGAACACTCATGCCAGAGGCCAGAGGGGAGGGGAATAGGGAGGGAGGAGGGGGGGAGTACACTCTCTTACAACTACAGTACATCCTTACCTTAACTCTACTCAGTGGCATTCATCACTAACATCAAGTACTGTACAAGGAGTTAACCCATTCACTATGATGACATCTTAATATGGCTTATCCTTGCTACCTCTAGATGCTTTACTCAACCTAAGTAAGGCTTCTCGCACTGAAGAGGATGATGGATATACCTGGCCTCTTCAGTTCAAAATATCTCTCCCAGTTCAAATGAAATTCTCTGGAGATAGCAAAAAAAACACTGCAAGATCCATTCACTTACTAAAATGGGTTAATGGATTGTACAGCAAATGTTCAGATTGGCTTGTACAGCAAATGTTCAGATTCAGTCAAACTGTATTTGAGGATTATAATCTACCGAAAATTATTGTTATAAAAGAAAAGAAAGAAAGAAAAAAAAAAGGATCAGTAATGCACTGGAGGGTAGTTATGCATAATGAAAACCACTGACATATCTATGATCTATGTAATGTATGTAGTGTCTCCCCTTCTAAAACTTGCTACTGGTGGCCAACTACAACTAAAGACTGTAAGTAGAATATCAGGTGTGTGTCCTGAATCCATTACTCCTTCACCACTGCCACCCCCTCTAGCCTCTAGTCACAGGAGGGTGAAGTGAATCAGATAATGCAGCAAATCAGCTGAGTTACAGGATGTCAATGGCTGTGATTAAGTAATAAACCAATGGGTTGCTTAGAACTTGGGGGGAGAAAAAAAATACTACAATGTACTATGCATTACAAGTACAGAATTTTGTACTCTTGTTGTACAAAAGATCAGTAACTTGTGTCATAGACGTATCATTATATAGCAATGATTAACAAAAATAATGAAAGCACTGACAAGAAACACTGTGTACTGATCCACTTAACTTTGCCCACCACATGAATCATGTAGCTAAAACCAATGATCTGGGAAAAATAAGCACCACATTGGGAAGAAAATCCATTAACATTTACCTTGTTACTGTTGTTGGAGAGGGACACCTTCAAGCAGTGGTACCGACAGAACCACGTTATCTCCACTACCCAGTTAAATAATCATGCCTCAACTCCAACCCTTTGGAAGGAGAATAAAGGACTACAGGAGAAGAGCAACTTTACCATGCAGTCCATCAGGTTCACATTCAGGTAAGCCTGAGACAGCAAAAACAACCACACTCCTTCAAAATACAGTCTGTGTAGGTTATATTCTGAAGTAGCCATGAGATGAATATTAATGCCATCCTTCCTAACTTAGTGTTTACTTTACCTGAATCTGTTAGCTGAAATTAGCTCAACAATGTAAATGATGTTGGGTTTCCTCATTATCTTAAGCCATTTCAGCATCTTTAGCTTAAAAACTAATGTAATAGTGAAATCTGAAGAGAGTAACACTGTAACTCAAAACAACTGCACAAAAAAACAAAAAAAAAATCAAAAACTTTTCTTATCTTACAATTTCTATTTTATCTTAACTAATATTGTACTTCATCATATACATATGAAAATTAACCTAAACATGTTAGGTGTCGAATCATAAAGGTGACAAAAGTGAACATGAAGCGAGGATGAGCCATGTCCTTCAGACGTCCTGTGAGGGAGGGTGCAGGACAGGCAACCATAATATAAAACCTTGGTGACAGGCTCATATGCACCCACACAAACAAATGCTGTACTGCTGAAAAGGTGTCGAGCACTAATGAACTTCCTAAAAGAAGAACTGGCACTCTGAGAAACAGACCAATTATTATCATCATTATTATTATTATTATTATTATTATGTGAAGGCAAAATGACCCTTCCTTTAACCCCTTCAATCCAATGACATAGTTTCCACTTAATTCTTGCTACTTACAGATGATTATATTCAGCTCAGGAGATCCCTTTCAAACTGGAAGTGTTAGCTATAGCCTCCAATATCTCTTTCAAATGGTGTCCTCCCAAACTAATACCATCTGGAGGTAGTAGGAACAAAATGAACAAAACATATCATTGGACACAGAAGGCTGAGAAAGGTTGCACAACTCGTAACTCTGATACTGAAGCTAGTCTTTGAAGTGTATTTACAAGCTACATTTTCATGCTAAGTAGTATAGGATGCAACTGCCAGGGTGAGCATAAACCTGTAGCCAAGATTTTATTATGTCATAAGACTTGCTGTGCAACACAGAAGCAAAAACGGTGCAGACTACACCCACATGACAAGGGACTAATGCATGCAGGGGTACAGGTGGAGGGCAGGGGGGTTTTATACTTCATGCACTTTAACTTGGCCTAAAATTACCATCTCTCCATCTTGAATACTGAATTGTAGAGAGAGACTGACATTAAAATATGCTATGATGAGGCGATATGGGAAGGATGAGGAGCCACAGAGTCAACTTATTATGCCAATGAGTTACACGAAACAGGCTGCAAAACAATGAAAATCTCTGCCAAGTTAAGGTGGATGAACTATTATATCTAAGGAATCACAGAGACAACAATCAGACAACACAGTGATCTGTAGGTAAAATATATGCTTGGAATACAAACTTGATCAATTAAATCTATGTAAATGACACACTGTCTGCAATTTAAACTTTCATTTTATCTCTGACATATGGAAGTGAAGCTTGGACCCTGTTGGAAGGACAGAAGTCAAGAGTGAGAGCAGTGGAAATGAGTTATTTGAGAGGAGCATGTGGAGTCACATGGAGAGACAGACTAACAAATGAGGAAGTGAAGGAGCGTTGTGGTGTGGTTGAGGATGTGGTGGGAAGCGTTAGGAGAAACACGTTAAGGTGGTTTGGGCATGTGGAGAGGATGGAGAGTGAAAGATTGACGAGGAGAGTGTATGTGAGTGAGGTGGAGGGGGCGAGAGGGAGGGGGAGGCCGAGGAAGAGATGGAGTGGAGAGGTATATGAGAGAGGGGGGTGTGAGTTGGGAGCGTGGTAGTGAAATGGCAGGGGACAGAGTGACATGGAGGCGATTTGTTTGTGGCCACCCCGTTCAGGATTGAGGCGTCTGGCAATAGATAGATAGATAGATAGATTTTATCTAGTTTTCAGCACCATAACATTATTAAACACAACTGGAAGTGCCTAAGCTTACCCAGCCTTAATAATGTACATCTGTGGTAGTATGAAATGCACCAATATAATTCTAAACTGTCCATTGGCCAAACTGGATGTTTTTCTCTGTAAATCAGCTTCACTGAAGCAATGTTATATTCTGTAATATAATAATGAACTTCTAAATAAGAGATACACGTTCATTAACCCTAAGAACTCGTCTGGTGACATTTCACTTTAATTACTATATTTTCAGTAATTTAGTATTCTACATACCTACAATCACAGACAGTTGTTTGAAAACAAAAACAATAAATAATAATCAAAGTGGCTGAACATAAATATGAAGATGACAACACAACACTAAAGCAGCTGCATTAAGCTCAAGAGGTGTTGCCTGGGAGTAGTAGAGGCAGAGAGACATCTCATCTCTGTGATATGTGAAGAGGGCATAAGGAGTGTGAAGAGGAAAGTCCAGTACAAGCAAAGAGAACAAGGGAGAGTAGAGATGAGCACTATATCTACAATGCCACTATACACACACTGGTAGAAAAACTGTAATAAGCAGTTGCAGATTACTAACCTGTCAATGAAAGTGTTGCTACCGCAGTATTCCATACATACAATACATGCCTGTGTCTTTTCTGTAACTGATGACAACTACTGTATATATGTACAGTTTCAGGATGGCACTGTATATAATGCTGATAAAATTCATTAAAGCTTCTTGAATTTCTTTGCACAAAAGTCATGTATAAATCTTGAGACACATAACAGACTCCTAGTTCTGTTAACAAATAACAAAGGAGAGAGCATGGAGCACGCTGGAGATGAGAAAACTATGGACCATATGGTAACATATAACTTTCAGGAATAAATCCTCCATGGGTATTAAGAAGTTTACTGATTTTAATTCAGTGCTGTACACAGTACAGTATGTTAATTTGGTACCAAAATTCTACTGACCTGAGAGGACAGTGTTTCTTATGGGGTGTTGATATGTCTCACAAATACTGACCAGTATCTCATACAGCACAGCTCTGTCACATAAATCATAACAGACACTGTAACCACAGGTTCAGTGTCAGATGATTTACAGCTACCGGAAGTTCCACAAGAGTTGTACAAGGCAGGAAAAATCAGTAAGCATTTCAGTAATGATATGTTGACTGTAAAATGCATCCTAATAAGTTGCTATATCAATACTTGATAGTAACATGGCATTACTTCAAGTTGATAATGGCACGTGTAACTTGTGTTGTTTACATGTGACTAGGTATTTGAAGTATTAGATTAATGGTTCTGCCATGCTGCTGCAATTACCATATCTCAGTATCTGTGACTGGCGAATCTGGCTTCTTCAAGATGCCAACAATACGAGGTTTACTTGCTGCCAACTGTCGTCTGATAAATTTTGGTGAATCAGCAAACTTGCTATCTTTCTCATTTTTTGATAAATTCTCTTTGCTTGTTTCTCCAAATTTGGGAGACTTGAGTTCTTTAACCAGTGTTGGGTTAACCATAACTTGTGCCCCATAAAACCTACGCCTGTTGATATTTGGGTTAATGACCTGACCTAGACTAGCAGGACTAACTGGACGTTTCACTGCCTGGCTCTTTCCTAAGCCTGCCGGGCTACACCTCCCCACTTGTTCGCTATTCCTAAAGTTACCTCTTGGCCCATATATTATACTATTGTTAACAAGAGGTAACTGTGTTTCTTTACTGTCATTATGGCCCAATCCATCCACTCTACGAAAGGGATTGTTTGTTGCTTCTGACAGGGGAGTTGTGGCCAGTTTATAGCTATTGTTTCTTTGGAAAGGGCTATTGGCAGATTTTGTGGCACCTGAATATGATGGACCTGAGTTAGTTGCCATGTTTTCTGATTTTAGTGTCTGTGATGGGGACCGAGGGTAACGAGTAATGGAAGCGGCGAACTCTGTACTGGTGAAAGGCTGGTGTGATGCCAGGCGGGCATGGGCCAGAGCCAGGAGCACATGGTCAGTGGAGGGGTCAAGGTCTGTGACTACTAAGGGTGAGCGAGACGGTGCACTAACAAACTCTGTACCTGGGTCCGTGCGCAGGTGTTGGTGAGTCAAGGCCACAGTGCTGGGTTGTGCCCCACGCCTGGGGCTGGAGGTGATGGGACCCTGTACAGGTGTGGGTGCACGGGAAGTGGCTGATCGTTGTGATACTTTACTGCTGGACTGGCCACTCTGGGACGACTGTACAGCAGTGGTCTGCTGTGTGGTGGACCCCTGAGTAACCTGGCCCTGTACATGCACGTAAGCTCCAGAGCGTTGACTTCTGGGAGACATGGGTGTCCCCTGTGTGGCCAAAATGACACCTGCTGAAGTGGCAACACCCTGCTGGGCCTGTGGTTGCTGTTGGACCTGGTACAATGCCTGCTGCTGAAGCAGTAAATGTTGCTGCTGCAACTGCAACTGAGCCTCATCCTTTGTTTGATAAATAAGCTGCTGTTGCATTTGCTGTTGCTGTTGAAGTTGTTGTTGTATCTGCTGTTGCTGTAGCTGTTGCTGCAGTTGCTGATGCTGCAGCTGCTGTTGTTTAATCACTCTCTGAGCCTCTTGGCGGGTTTGATATATCTGCTGCTGCTGCTGCTGTAGCAGCTGTCGCTGAGCTTCCTGACGTGCCTCATAAATTTGTTGCTGCTGCTGCCTCAGTGTCTGCTGCTGCTGCTGCTGCTGCTGCTGTTGCTGCTGCTGCTGCTGCTGTTGCTGCTGCTGCTGCTGTTGCTGCTGCTGCTGTTGTTGTTGTTGTTGTGTTGTTCCATAAATACTGTTAGAACTACCAGCAACACTTTGGAGTCGCTGTTTGTCACCAAGGCTTTGATCAGCCTCACTCTTGGGGGCAAATGCTGCTTGCTTCTGAAGAGAAACTGGTTGAGTTGGTTGCTGTACTTGGTGTAGTCTCTGCTGAGCAAGAGCTTGTGTTGTGCTAATCTGCTGTCCTGGTGGGGCAGCAATCACCTGTGCTGGCAGTGGTGAGGATGGAGGCAGACTGGTGGTGGCCAACATACTTGTTGGAGCCACCACTTTTGGTTGTGTAGGGTGTACATCAGGCTTTGATTGTGCTTTGCTTGCGGCAAGCGCAGCTGGCTGCTGAGCTGGCTGATGCGGAGCAGTCTGTTGGGCTGTTGTGGCAGATAGTTGGTAGGGAGATGAGTGAAGAAGCTGAGAAGTAACAGATTGCTGTGTAGGCAAAGCTGCAAGTTGTGGCTGTTGCTGCTGTGGTTGTGCCTGTGGCTGTGAAGCTGAATGAGGATGTGAGACCACAGCAGGAACAGTCTGAGATGATGCTGCGGCTGTCTGAGGAACCGCTGAGGGGTGGGTATGTGGTAGGGAGGCTGGAAGGGCATGTGCCAGGGGTACAGTGGGCAGGTGAGATGGTAAGGGTGGGGCTGGGTGAACATAGGTTACTGACTTTGATGAAGGGGTACTGTTAGACTGTGATACTAATGATGATGGTTGTGTCTGTGATGAAAGTGGGTAAGAATGAGAAACTGATACTGGCTGGTGATGTGAAGATAATGGCTGAGTTGGTAATGATGGATAATGATGTGAAATGGATGCTGGCTGCTGAGCCTGTGAAGATGTGGCGGGATGTGCAGATGATGCAGGATGGGAATATGAGGATGATAATGGATGGGTGTGTGCTGGAGGTATGGTTCCAAGCTGTGGTGAAGGATGATGAGAGGTGAGGGATTGTGCTGTTGTGGTCACTGGTTTGCCTGTTGCTGGAACTGGCTGTGAGGGCTGAGCCACTCCGCTGGGGAACTGCTTAGAGAGAGGGGATGAGGTTGCAGCGGTGGCAGGCCCAGTGGTCAGTGACTGTGATGCAACTTGCTGAGGTAATGGCTGCTGTGGGCGCTGGGCCATGGGATGAGGCTGGGGTGTGGTGCTGGAGGTTGGGACAGCTGGCAGTGGCATCTGTTGAATGCTGCTGGGTGTAGTTGAGGTGGAGGTCTTGACACTGGCTGTAGCAGAGTTGGTAGCAGATCCTGTCACTGGGGTTGGCCCTGTGGTCATCCCTGGCTTTATATAAGGGCCTGGCTCAAAGGAGGAGTGGCCCTTACGACGAGGCAAACTATCTGAAGAATAAACCACATTCCCTTCTGAATTAAGAGTTACACGTGCTCCAGTTTTGGCTAAGTTGGCCTTTCGCCTCTCAAGGGAGTTGGTTGGAGTGATGACAACATTCTGCTTGATACTAGAAGGTACAGCACTAAAAGGGTGGGCTGTGGTGGTGGTAGGGGGTGGCAGTTCCTTATATGACACCAGCTCTGAAGGTTGGTGGGCCACAGACTTGTCAATAAGCACTTTGTGTTTCTCCTCTTTTGAAGGTTGCCTCTGCAGTTCAAAACTTGGTGTGTCATCGCTCTCCTGAGACAACCTCTTCTCTCTCTCTGCTTGTTTAACTAGTGATGGTTTTATCAAAGCTGGCTGGTCAGGATCAGGGCGGGCAGGGGCAGAGACAGCTGCTGTGTGCATGATACCCTTCAAGTGGGCATTAATATCGCCATCCTTGCCACGAGGAACCACAGTCAATGTGGGTTGGTAGTCATGCGGTAATACATGAACTTTACCTACAGAGTCTCTCTTTTCACAAACACTGGTGTCCACTGCAGCTTTGCTGCTACTACTTACAGCACCAACACTTCTTGCACCAACAATTTTTGCACCACTATTATGAAAAAGAAGCATCTTAGCAGTAACACCATGCGATTGTCCCTGACTGGCAAGGGAACCCATGAGACCCTGAGGGGGTGTCTGCTGTCCTTGAGTTTCAACATGTGAGCCTGAATTGTCCTGTGGCAAAGGTGCACTTCCAGATCTAACACTCTCATCATCACTCTGCGGAGGAGTGATGACACACATTGATGGAATACCACTTGAATTAATTGCAGTTTTGGCACGCAATATTTCATGCCTGTCAGCTTCAATATCAGACTCGGAGCACTCTAGTTCAGGAGATGGTAAACTGGGTTGGCGTGGGCTGGTGGGCTCGGTGGGCGAGCTGGATGTCTCCCGGCCACTGTCACCATCACGAGAGCTCCTGCTGTCTCCATCCTGACTTCCTGCCTTCTCTGACGCCTCCCCACCCACATCTTCACGGGAAGATGTGGAACCATTGACATGTATGACCGTAATGACACTCTCCCTGTTCTCATTTTTCCTTTCCAAGGAGCTGACCCGCTGCGGGGGCTTAGGAGGTGTCTTTTTCTCAGGCATGACAACAGTTCTAAGACTGGCTGAGCTGTTGGTGGTCCCAGTACTACCCTTCCCAAACACTTCGTAGTCTACCTCACTGGTTAACTTGTCGCCCTCATAGCTGACGGATCGCAAGCCACTGTCTATATGGAAGGACGTGTAATAGCCCTCAGTGTCACAGGAGTAGGCAGAGCTTGTGTCATCATCTAGGAAGGGGATGTCTTGGATGTCCTGTGTAGGCGTCAGCGTCCCATCACTCGTGTGAGATGAGGTGGTTGAGGGGAAGTCGTCTGTTGTGCGCGAGTTGGTTCGCTGGTTGCTGGAGGGGGATGATGACCTGATGTGTAGGGACCTAAGGGAAGGGAGGACAAACATCATATAAAACATTAGCTACTAAACAAAACTCATGGCTACAACTCTTAAAAAATTATGCTAAATATAAAAAAAAATGTATTATTACAAGGGATACAAAGAACCTTTTGGATCAATTAACACGAATACAATCCGAACCTTCACTAATAAGGGGTATGCTTTTCTTTCACTCACCAATCCACCCTTCCTTCTCATGGCCTATGAACATGCTTCAATCTGTAGCCAACCAATCCTGAAGGAGGGCAACTGAGTGAAAATACCATCAATATGTCCAAAATCTAATGATAATATAGCGTATGACCAGTTTTTCTGTCTTCGTATAGTCCAGTTTCACTGTACTGTACAGTATGTGGTTAAAAATTTACTCGTTTAGCACACCTCACCCCATCCTCAAGTGAGAGAACAAGGTCAAGATGATGGTGTCACATTTCAGTTGCCTGGCACAACAGTCTTTTATTAATTTTTATCTACATAACCAAGGAACTGACATATGACAATGATGATGATGATGATGATGACCAAAAGCGTCAGGATGATGATGATGATTAAAAGTGTCAGGGTGATGATGATGATCAGCATCATCATCACCATGAAACTTTTTCCAACTTAAAGCTGGCATGAGTTAAAATCTAGAAACAAGGAATTAGAAAGTATGAATGTCGAAGAACTACTGTATCATCACATGAGAACTATCACCAGAGTGCTCAGTGAAACAGGCCACATAACCATTCATACACCATTCAAGCCCCAGAATCCAAACTCACTCTCACTAGAGTTACCATCTACATTTTTAAAATTATACTTTCTATCTACAGAAGAAACTCACATACATTTGCCAACACAGTCAATTCTCTGACTATGAAAAAAAAAAAAAAAAAAAAAGAAGGGGGGGGGGGGGATGGTTCCAAAACAGTCATGTGCAAAGAAGAAGGAACCTAATGCCAGGAGCCTGAAAACTGTTCCCTCCAAGACAAAACAAAAAACAAGATAACATAACAGGAAGCCAAATTCAAGATCCACATATTTCAAGATACCTGAACACACTGCGTTTGAAAGACTGAAGATCATAGGCAGTAGGAAATACAGACAGAGGCTGACAGATCCAGAGTTTGACCTGTTACATACATGAAGGACTGAGAGTACGAGTTCATTCTTGCATTAGAGAATTGAACAAAAAGGGGATGAGAGTTTGTTGCTAGACAGGTGCTATGCACATGCCGTAGTGGTGGAGAGATGCAAGCAGACAATTCAGAGGAGCAGTGACCACACAAGTAGCAACAGAAAAAGAGATAAAGATGCAACAGTGCAGCAAAGAAACAAAGGTTGAAGGGAGCTGGTAAGAGGAAGAGAGTTAATGAGATGAAAAGCCTTTGACTCCACCTTGTTGAGAAGAACTGTATGCATGGGGCCTCCCCACACATGAACATTGTACTCTACACAGGGGCAAATAAAACCCATGTATAGAGTCAACAACTGTGAGGGATAAAGAAAGCACGGAGTCAGTTTAACACACCCAATCTCTTGGAGACAGAGTTTACAACAGTGGTAATATGTTCTTTCCAAGATAAATCCCGAGAGAATGAAACCCCAAATATGTTTAATGTTGATGCAGGACTGAGCTGGATAGTGTTAAAAATTAAAGGGTACTCCTGTGGAAGATTCTGTTGGATTGACACCCAACACCATCATCACCAGCCTCCTTCTACTAACAAAATGGGATGGGTACTAATGAATGGGAGAGCTAATGTTAGTAACTAAAACAATTTGTGTAAAGGAGAGCTAATAATAATAACTACAATAATGTATATGAAGACCAAAACAAAGAAATTCCCCTGATGCAAGATCAGAGCATTACCAAAAGTATGGTAGTCTTACTCAGATGGGAGAGAGTCCTGTTCGAGTGATGACGTGGGTGATGTAGCTGCTGCCCTCTGTTGCTGCTGCTGTTGATGAGGGTCCGAGTCAACAGAATTGCGGGTGCTGGATGAACCCGACCAGTTCCCTGAGGAGGAGTGTGTGCCTTCTTCACGTTTTTCTTCCCTGGGGAAAGGTTAAGGGTTTTGTTATCATGATGTTAAACTCCTGTGTGGTACAATATTATATAAGTAATGCTGATCCTTTGGTGGGAAAAAGATATGATGATGCTGATACATGCACAAGCTGACAACATAACCCTAGAATTTCATCATCATCATCAATCATCATCATCACGGCCTTTTTTCCTATCTAAAAATGGGGTGAAATTAATGACTACACTGTATCTTAAGTTTTGTTTCATACATTAAAAACTGCTTGCATGTCAAAATATCATTTGCATTACACATAAATGTAAAAAATGAAAAGCAAAATTACAAAATCAACAACACTATATACATGGGAGAATTCTATGAGTAACTCTATTTGAAAAAGTTTTATGTATGGCCTAAGTTGGAGAACAGAACACTTTGGCTGATTCAGGTAACATTCAATTAAACAAACTGGCTGGTAGAGATATAGGTAAGTAAGTATTTAAATCACAGTTAAGCATTGCAATCAGTGCACTGCTGCCCCTCAAAATTAACCCCTGCAGTATGATGACATCTTCAACATCTTATTTTTGTTGTTCCTAGATAATTAACAGATTCAGTAAAGATTATCTTTTTCATTTTAATCATGGCATCTCCAAATTATTAAATTTAGCCCAGAGAGGACTTTCTGAACTGAGGGAGTCAGATGTAACCTTCATTAACCTCTTCAGTACTGCAAATCTGTCTCAAGCTGAATACGACTGAGTGCAACAAAGGTTGTGAAAAATATGGCATTTTAGCAAAGAGGTTATTCAGTGTAGGAGTGATGTCCGGGAATGAAGAGGTCGTCATTAACCCCCTCACCTCAGGGCTGTACTTCATATTACAGTATATTCTCAATAATGCTAGATGACTATATTCAGCTTGGAAGACAATCCTCGAGGTGAATGGCTTTGAAACAACCATTAGCCCTTTCACTTCAAGTATATTCTTTATACAGAAACATTTTTTTTCTGGCTAACACCAAAAAATTTTATTCAGCCTAGGACAGACCCCTCGAGATGAAAGAATTAGCACTACTGCATGTCATCTTCCATATTTTATTCTTGTATTCAGGAAAGGAGGGATGTCTGGCACTATTGAGGGTGGACACTTTCTCCATTAACTCCTTCGGCCCAAAGATATGTTATATTTCATTTTTGTGAGATTTCCTCCAACAAATCATCAGTACCAGAAAATGTACCACATACCAACAAGCTATTGTGCCAATCTTTCCACTGTGCATTATAATTCATTTTCTCAGTCTAATGGCTATAGTGCCATCTATTTTACTTTTTTTTTTTTTTTGTAATGCAAGGAAGAAGGAACCAAAGGCCACAGGCCTGCATACTGCTCCTTCCAAGAAAAAACAAAAACAATACAAAAGAGAGCCAAATTCAAGATGCGGACACACTGCGTTTGAAAGACTGGAGATCATAGGAAGTACGAGATACAGACAGAGGAAGACAGTTCCAGAGTTGACCAGTTGCATAAATGAAGGACTGGGAGTAACGGTTAACTCTTGCATTAGAGAGTTGGACAGAAAAGGGATGAGAGTTTGCTAGACGGGTACTACAAGCCCGTCACAGAGGTGGAGGGATGCAAGCAGAAAGTTCAGAGGAACAGTGACCATTGAAGTAGCAATAGAAGAGAGATAAAGATGCAACAGTGCAGCGAAGAGACAAAGGTTGAAGGGAATCAGTAAGAGGAGGAGAGTTAATGAGACAAAAAGCCTTTGACTCCACCCTATTGAGAAGAGCTGCATGTGGGAAGCCTCCCCACACATGAGAGTTACACTTCATACACGGGTGAATAAAACCCGTGTACAAGGTCAACAACTGTGCAGGGGTAAAGAAAGTTCGGAATTGGCTTAGCACACCTAATCTCTTGGAAGCAGATTTCACAAGAGATGTAATATGTTCTTTCCAAGACAAATCCCAAGAGAATGAAACCCCAAGCATGTTCAAGGATGATGCAGGACATAACTGTTCATTATTAAACATCAGTGGGTAATCCTGAGGAAGATTTTGTCGGGTTGATAAGTGTAAGAACTGAGTTTTTGATGCATTAAAAATAACAAGATTATTTTTACCCCAATAAGAGATACAAGCCAAGTCAGACATTAGGTGTGCCATAGCCTCATCCCTTTTTTGTTGAAGTAACTGCTGAGATGGACGTTGCAGGAACCGAATGGAAAGGTGTAGGGTGGAATCATCAGCATATGAGTGGATAGAGAGTTAGATGTACAGCTTAGAAGGTCACTGATGAATAAAAGGAAGAGAGTAGGTGATAGGACAGAGCCCTGAGGAACACCACTGTTTGGTGATTTTACTGAAGTTAAGAGAAACTGTTTGTAATGAAGGCTATATCTTATACTTCCAGGTTAAAATTTTTTTTTGACCAAACTGAATATAACTGTCTGGAAGTAGCAAGAATAAACACAAAATGATATCAAATTCAGAGAGTTGAGCAGTGCTGGTGGTGGCAAGATCATAATTCACATTCTTATTTATGGAAAAACCTGTGAGCATGGCTAGCCTGCATGCCATTTAACATTCCAGCCAGCATCCACGAATGAGGTAGAAAGGTCAGTTAAATTATTGCATACTCTCATCAAGTCCTTCAAGAATTACTGTCTTTACAACAACCGGGAGCCTGTTTAACATTTCCTAATCACAGGTTTTACCATTTGGTTATGTATCTAATTTTTAGCTGGTTCTTGGATTGTCAATTATCCACTGGCAATTAATCCCTTCAATATGGTGATATACAGTATACCTGTATATAGTTTCTTAAGTGTAGTCCTCTTTTCGACAACTCTGCTTAATTTAAGAAAGACTTCTTGTGTATAAGGGGTCAATGATGCCTATATTTAACTTACCTGGTTCAAAAAGCCTCCCCTAAGTTAAATAAAATTTTGAGTTTGCAAGAACAGAACAGGAAGGACACCATCATAAAGAAGGGGTTAAAATCACATGTTAGCCACAGAACATACTGGCAAGTCAGTCATGAGCATTTTTTGTTGGGGTGCAATTTCATCCACATGACACAGCTAAAGGGTTAGGAATATACCTACCCGAGACCCAATAAACCACTTACACTATGTGTATAAACGAGTACAGCACTTGGAAACTGATACTGTTAGTGAGTCATTCTGAACAAGATGAAAAGTTCTTTATGTTGTTGTGACCCCAGATTCAACTGAAATATGAACTCAGTGGATTATAAGCTTAAGTTCTCCTTCTCTTACAGTCCACCATCCTCCTTTTGGGGGACAGGGAGAAAGCCAGAAGTTGTTCAAATAACCAGGTACTAGAGCCACCCAGTTACACTCGAGTCACCACAACAGCATCCCTCTCCAGCATCAGGGATCCTAATGCAAGAGATATTCAATAACAGTATTTACACCAATATATCTGACACTGAAATGATTCTCCAACCTATAATAGCTGTCATCTTGTTTTTACTACTGCACAGCCATGATACTGCAGGCACTGATACATGTACGGGAGAAACAATATATATTGGGCCCAAACAGTAAGTTCTGTACAGCTGAAATACTGAATCACAGTCAACAACACAAACTATAAAATTAACAAAAATATACCAGACACATTTATCACCAACAACTCATTCCTACTGTCACAAAAGAAAGGATGTAACTCTTAGGCTGCAACATGCCTACGAGAAGGCATTTAAGGTTGTCTTAGATTTGCCTTCCAGAACCTTGTCTAATATTTCCTGTGTTCCTCATTTTCTTATGGTGGGATGTGTGTGTTTACGGCTGAAGAGTGGTCAGACTGGGTAATAGACCCTTTGTCCTGTGTGATGGTCAGTGGTGGTTATTTCTTGCTGGTCTGAGTGTTAGTTGACCAAACCATGCACCAACAGCTAAAAACAGGGCATCTTGAACTCATCAGTATGTGTAATTGGAGGCACCTACTGTCTTCAGTTTGTTTCAATTGCAAGTAGAAAGACTGATTTACTTGTGTAGAATTTTTACTGATATATGATAAATGATGAAAGGTAACATATCCTGAAGTGGGGAAAAAAAAAAAAAATGCTATCCCATCTGACAGGCATGTCACAGCACAAGAGAGCAATCAGAACTAACCCTCCGAAACCTCATATGTATGATGGAAGACAAAGGAAACAAAGATTTAACCCCTTCAGTCCAAGCTGTCTCCCCTAATCTAAATAAAGACATTTCATTGAAGCAAGAATTAAGAAAAATTATCATGATCAATGAGAGCAACTGTTTTTCATCCCTTCACTGTAAGAGGTCCCCCATAAGCTGAATGTAATACTGTCTAACAACAGCTATCCACTACTCATGCATTATTTTAATGCCCCCTCAGAGCATAGTCGCATGACACTAGACAACTCAGTCCAGACACTTAAGGAGAGACAGAGACATCAGTCACTTTCCCCTGAGTGGCACCATGTGAGCAATAAACCCCAACCATTGCTCTCACAGATGTACACTCTTAGACAGCAAGAATATAATAAATGACATTGCTCTACTGAAGGGGCAAAAAGGGCTGAAACGCTCTGGGTAAATACAGAATTTCACATACAACATGCTCATGAAGTCCCATAAGACTGTCATCACACATCCACATCTCACTCAGACTAATGAACAATCATGGACCTGGTATAAAATATCTAATGTAGAAACAAATAATTAATTACTCATGCACAACACATTAAACCATTCATTAGCATAATCAGCTGCAATTAGTATATTTGCATGGAATGAGAATATAAGCCTCCATCACTCTGTGAATGCCAAAATTAATTTAAATTCCCCCCATCCACCATCCCAGCTTTTATCAGTAAATCATGAACAAGGAATTCTATATATACTCACATGCCTGGGTATATTTCATGTGTGGCATAAAGTTCCTTATAATGTGTAAGCCATATTGAAAACAAATGGGATGAAGGTGGAGGGGACAGTTGTCACTGTGAGGTAAATGAGGGTGTGATCCATTTCTTTCGGCATGCTGTTGATCAGTTTGATGATGGTGGTAGTGATGATGATCATCTATCTATCTACTGCCAGACATCTTAAACTCGTAAGGGGTGGCCACAAATAAATCGCCTCCATGTCACCCAGTCCTCTGCCATTTCACTGCTCTGCTCCCAGCTCACACACCCTTCTCTCATATACCTCTCCACTCCACCCCTCCATCTCATCCTTGGCCTTTCCCTCCCACTCCCTCCCTCCACCTCACTCACATACACTCTCCTCATTAGTCTCTCGTTCTCCATCCTCTCCACGTGGCCAAACCACCTCACTGCATTTCTCCTAAAGCTTTCTATCACGTCCACATCCACACCACAATGATCCTAAATTTCCTCATCTGTCAGTCTGTCTCTATAGGCAACTCCACATACTCCTCTCAAATAACTCATTTCCACTACTCTCACTCTGTGTCCTTCCAACAAGGTCCAAGATTCACTTCCATACATTAGAGTTGGTATCACAATATTGTCATGCAATGACTTTTACTTCCATGATCACTTCCTTGTTTCTTATCACTGCATTCATAGAACCTGCAACTTTTCTTCCTTGTTGTACCCTTTCACACACTTCACCCTCCAAACTTCCATTCTCACTCATCACACTACCCTAAGTACTTAAATGCACTCATGTTTTCTATTTCCTCATCATCCAACCCAATTGTACATCCAGTAACTTCATTTCTTTCAAAGACCATACTTTACTCTTCCCTATATTCACTTTTAGATTCTGTTTCTTACACACTCTTCCAAACTCATTCACTAGGCCTTGCTGTTCCCCTTCATCTTTACTTAACAATACAGTATCATTTGCAAACAGCAGTACAGGGAGTTTCCAAACTTTACCCTCTCTCATTAAAGCCACTCCATCATCCACTGCCCTACCTTGTATCTCTTTTATAACCCCATCCATATACAGAATGAACAACCATGGACACAAGACACATCTCTGTTTCAACTCAACATTCAAAGAGAAGAATTCACTCAATTCACTATCCACACACACCGCAGCCATAGCCTCCTCAAACATACTCTTCATGGCATTCAACAACTTCCCATTTACTCCATATATTCTATTATTTTCCACATTCCTTGTCTATCCACCCTGTCATATGCTTTCTTCAAATCCATGAAGGTTGTATACAACTTCTTTCCCTTCTCTTGAAAGTTTTTCAATAAAGACCTAATAATGAATATCTGATCTACACAACCCCTTCCCTTCCTAAAACCTCCCTGTTCTTCACCAACTAATTCCTCTGTTAATTTCCTGACTCTATCAAGAAGTATCCTATCATACACTTTTCCTATTACACTAAGAAGACAAATGTTCCTGACTACCACACACTTCTTTTTCCCATTTTCCTTTGTACAGGGGAATAATTATACCTGACTTCCAATCCTCTGGGACTCTACCTTCCTTCCAGGCCAATCTGCCTATCTTCCATATCCATTCTACTACTATCTCTCCCCCATGCTTCAACATTTCACCATACACTCCATCAATTCCTGGAGCTTTCACCATTTTGACTTTTTTCATTGCTTCCACTACTTCCATCCTACTGATTTCTTCCTCTCTTCTCACCTCCCAAGGCCATTCCCAGCACCTTATACTCACATTACTTTCATTCTCTATGTTTAACAGTTCCTGAAAGTGTTCTCTCCATCTGCTCACTATTTCTACCTTCTCCACTAGCAATTTACCATTTTTATCCTTCACTCCCTGACTAACTTCTTTATCACCCTGTCTTACTCCCTTTACCTCTTTCCAGAACATTTTCTTATATTCCCTCCACTGTACACTCAAATTCCTTCCAAATTCCTCATTCACTAACTTCATACTCACTCTTACTAATCTTCTCACCTCTCTCTTCAACTCTACATATACCTCTTCCATCTCACAGCTTCCTCCATCCCCAGGCTTCCCATCCACTCACTATATGCTTTCTTCTTTTGTGCCACAGCTTGTCTCACCTCTTCATTCCACCACGCTGTTCCTTGCACCCTCTTTCGTCTTCTCTTTACCCCACGTACCACCTCACATGCTGCACAGGTTTCTTCTTTGCATGCACATTCCACCTCCCCCAGGTCCAAATCATATTTACCCAATGGCTCCTCCACTTCTCTCTCGTACTCTGCCTTTTTTTTCATCCTCTTGCAACCTTTCTACCTTCCTTGTATGGACTACTTCTTCCTGACCTTCCCTCCTTATATTCCTCCATTGCATTAGAACCCTGACCTTCACCACCACCACATGGTGGTCAGTAAGTCCACTCCCACAACCTCTGTATGCTCTTGCATCCATTACACACCTTCTCATTCTGAAATCCACACACACATAATCAATCATTGCCTTCCGTTCATTCAGTTCACCACCCACCATTCTTCACTCGCCACATTCACCTGTAGATCATTTTGTGTCTAACGAGGGTATTGGCTGTCACCAACTCCTTCCCTGCACAAATGTCCACTACAGCACTGTTATTCTCATTCACTTCTGCAGGCACACCCCACTCACCAACCACTCCATCCACCTTCCCATTCCCTACTTTTCCATTCATTTCTCCAATCCAAAACATTCTCTCATTCCTTTCAAACTTTTCTATGCATGCTTCCACACTTGCTCAGAACTCTTCTTTCACTCTACTTGTATGTATGTATTATGTAGTGTGTTATGATATTTTAGTGTCCTGACACATAGCCTACCCAAGGGTCATTCAGGAAGATAATCAGTACTGGCAAAATCCAAATAAAGGACTGGCTATTACCATTCTTTCTAAGTAATCCCCCCACAAAATACAACCCACCACCATCAGTGTTATATCCAGGTCCCACATTGAACAGTAAGACCTCACTATAACGGACTAATTGGGGCTCAGGCCAGTCCGAAATATGCGATTTTCCGATAAAAGCGACATCTGGACTTACCCCTGCTAATCCGGACTTTTTCCGATATATCAGACATTACTCCGGATTGCATCGGTAGTTTTCACCACCATTGCAGTATTGTACTGTGTTATACCTTCACTACATTAATCAAATGGTATAATAATACTGTACTATGCACTGAAAAACATGTCTTTTACTTGTCTTATTGTTGTGAACATAGCTGAAGTTGTCAGGCAGTCAGGACTGCTTTCTGGCTATATCGGACTTTTTCCGATATATAGGGGTTTAGTCCGGTAGCTCCTCGAGTCCGATAAAAGCGAATTCCGGTCTACTGAAGTCTGTTATATTGAGGTTTTACTGTACTGCCAGTTGAACGTGGTACATGGGGAGAACACACACTGTCCATGAGTCTGACCATCCCATGAACTGAACTTAGATTCAGTTGAATGCAAGAAGTGCTAACAAATTTACCACCTGCTCCCCACAGAAATAATATGTTGGGAAATATACAGGGGCTGTTCCCACTGCACTGCTTATACATCTAATGCACCCCACTACCAACATTAAATATAACTCACCAAGAATCTCCTTTGCTGTCACTGTAATGCAGCCCCTCACACCACAATACATTTACTCATCTCATATACCTCACTCTCACAACATAGACAACCCTACAACAAAATCTCTACAAAATACATCTAGCAGCACCTGGCTGAAATGACCAGTTCCTGCAGTTCATCGGATTCACATCCAAATGACCCTCAGCAAAGCCACAACAACCTGATTCACACAAAACAGAATACCCTCCAACACAATCTTTGAAGACCTAAGGAAGGATATAATAATAAGTAGATTTGTATTCACAATCTACCATGTTTACAACAACAGCCAACTTATTTTCACCTGATGGAACTGGACCATTCCCACAACCTACATACAGGAGTTGTGGTACCTTTAAATCTGGTTAGCCACAGTTATGAAGCAAGAGTGAAGTTCTTTGGCTGCTAGCTAAATCAACCTGCCAATCTAATTACACCTGGCCATCTAATGAGCAGGAGTTGGGATATTCATTAGGTTAGAACAAATGTGCTACAGATGAACTAAGGACCACTATAACAACACAACAGACACAGGATAAGAAACAGTAATTATATAATAAGTAAGAGATACCGACTGATACGCTGGTGGAAAATCATACAGTAGGTCCCCTGTATATCACCTTCTTTTTATTTTCCTTTTAGTATTAAGCCTTCAATCTAATAATGCATTTTTTTTGTTTATTCTCCATATCTCCAGACAACTTTATTTATCTTAGTGTTTGAGGAAAAGTTTTGAACTACAAGGATGAGCTATTGCCTTCATTAACCCATTCACTAACAGAGGTACTTTCTAAAGAATAAAATCACCTGGTGGCAGCCTGAGTTAAATTAAAATTACAATTTGCTATGTCATCAGTGTAATGGGACTAAGTTTACAGTAAACCATAGAAAACTTTGTATTAAGGTTCTACAGCTAGCTATCAAGATGATTTACATTTTACTTCATTTACACTACCATCCATCCATCCATCATCCAATCCTATGTTACACTACCAATTATATGAAAAAGTTGTGATATTTCAGAACACATCTCTGAAATCAAGATTTGGATGAATGCTGTGAGGATATGCACATGACATAAGATGCGCCTCTTTATCAACCCAGTGGTCTTCAAAAGTGTTCACACACACAGGAGTTCATGAAACAATATGCTGTGGATGGCAGAACTTGTGGGATAATGGCAAGATTTCTGATTGCCTGAAATTTGTACAAAAATGCATGGCTCACTTCACCACACACATCTTCCTATTTCCCTATTTCCTTTCCTCACTTCTAAACACTGTTTATCTTGTGTCATGGAAAACTAGGAAAAGATGATGTTGCACAGCTTGGAACCCTATACTATGTTACATTACTGTCTGAATTGGCTAAACAATATGAGACTAAATAAAATGGGAAATTTATGTACCTGTTCTATTTTTCTTTAATCCCCTCAAGCAGAGAACATATTTTTTCATTTTAGTTATGATATTTACAGACTATTTTATTTAGCTAACGAGAGCACCCAAGTAGTGAGTGTTCACAAGGGCTTTATCTCAACCCCTACAGTTACAAACATTTCTCCAAAGCTGAACAAAAATGTCAGGAGATCCATCCATCCATCATCCAATTCCTATGTTGCCCCATGAGGGATGTAGAAGCCCGGGGCTAGGCAATTTGGTCCTGACATTTAAGATGAGAGTGACCAGCCTCACTCATCCCTGAGTGGCATTATGTGAGCAATAACCCCAACCATCCCTTGGATATAAACCTTCACTGGCTCAATCCGATTGGAGCACTGTAATTACCCACTAAACCACCAGGTGCCATAATTTGGTTACATGGTTACCACCCAGCGTACTAAATGGTTTCCTGGTGTACAGGAAACCATTAGGCTTGTCACTCAGTGTAGAGTCACCCATAGGCAGAAGGAAGAGGAAAGAATGAAGGAAAGAAAGACAAAAGAGGAAGTGTAAAGTCATCCGTAGGCAGAAGGACGAGGAAAGAATGAAGTAAAGAAAGACAGAAGAGGAAGGAAGGAATGGAGGGAGGAGAGGAAAGGGCAGACACCCAAGAGCAGCACTAAAAAAAATTCATCTGACAGAAAGACTCAACATCTTCATACTGGTACTAAACTCAAAAGTTCTGAATTCATCTTGAAGGAAAACATCTCTAATAAGCATGCACAAGCCACACATATGAGCACTAACCACGCTTCTACGACACAACATGCACCTGTGGTGTAACGATGTGCCAAAATTCATTCATAGGAAATTGCAGACATCACATCAGATGTTACTCAGGTGTTAATAATCCACAAAATGAACAGCAGACAACTTGCCATCACGGAGCAAAATAACAGCCACTGATTCTTGCGACGTACCGGTACCAAATAATTATCTCTCCCCACTCTGAAGCGTCTGGTTTTGTGACCCCACTCAGTATTCTGCTCTAGGATGCTCTTAAATTTTTTTGAATGCTCAAACAAGTTGGTCTATGCTGTTTTTAGCTTGTGTGTGTTAGGCAAAGTGTTCAGTCCGGGGGAAGAATCAGGCCAGACATGTTTACTCTCTGGGGTTTTGCTGAGATGTACTGAGTGAGAGTAGAGAAATTACATGTTAACACCTGGCATATTCATTTACAATGAGTCCTCATTTTAAGTCACTCTATTTATATTTATTTATTTACTGAGCTCAAGTCTACTGTAAATAACAGGAAAATTGCATCAACTTTCAGACCAACAATATTTTTTTCTGCTTAATCTTGATGTCCCAGACAAATGTATTAAATGCAAGAATGGTCTCTTGGGCTGAAGGAATTAATGAAGGCTGTATCTGACCCTTTCAGTTCAAAATGCATCTCCTAAGCTTAATGCAATCATCTAAATATAGCATGAACAAAACACTGTATAAAACATGTCATCAAAGCGAAGCCATTCATAGTTCCGTTGGTATCTAAAAAGCTGATTTGCCATTTTCCCTAATTTACAATACCAAGTGCAAGCTGTGATACATTTACAACACATCTTTGACTTAGAGCGAGGACTACTTGTACCGTATATCTATTTGCTACAATTCTTCCACATTACCACAGGAATACATTACTATCATACGCTTGCTACAGAATTAAAAGAAGAAAATAAGACTATAATTCAAACTATTTCAACCAATCCATTCACATACCACAAGGTTGCACAACTCTGAACCTACCTCAGTTTAACAGCTACATTCATAGCTTGCGACTGCGACGATATGGGTAGTTGTGACTTCTGCCTATCTTCGGAAGAGTCACGAGGGGGTTCTTTAAGGGTATGAGGGCGGTGTGGGTGGTGGGAGAGCCGCCCACACCTGCCAGGGGTGACCTCGGAGCCAGGTGCCACTGGATCACTCGTTAGCTCATTTTCCCTACAACAAAAGAAAACAATTAAAAACATTACAAATTTTTTCACAGGCATTCTGAAGTCTGCAAAGAACCACCACACTATGCCAAAAACATATGTTAAGTAAGACAGAGCCTGAAGCAATAACACCTGAAAAGTGGCTGAGAATTTGGCTGAAGCAATATTACCTGAAAGTGGATAAGAGTCTGATTATAATCTTTATTCACTCTGGCTCATTTTAGCACTCAGACATGGCCACTACCACAACTCAAGAGTCCTGAAAATGGCCAAATAACAAGTCACATTTAGTTCACTGTAACAACCAGCAATGACAGAGTGCAAAGGGGGAACCATCAAATACCTAAGCATTAGCTCCATAGTATCAGATAGTGTGAAGGAGACGATGAACAGATGTGAGTAAAATTAAGGGGAATGACTGGTTGAGTGTGT
>JAGKTI010002587.1:44171-61814 GCA_018397915.1 Birgus latro | reverse complement strand
TAATTTATTTATTTATTTGTTTAGGTGGGTAGATAGAGACAGGTAGTTAGACATATATATCGTATTGCTCAGTTTTATTATCATGCACCAGACCAATTATGCATGAGAATCAAGGGATTGCTGTGTATCTAGGTAGATGGATAGATAGATAGATAGATAGACATAACTATGTACACCCACTGCAAAAAAGTACTGTATTACAACACTTTCCTGTTTTTGTGACACAGTGGAGATAAATAATGACATTGTTAGTTATTGCTATCCATTTAGTATCTGATGGTCCAGATTTTATTGTGTATGATCTTTAGGCAAGGAATCAGACTCTGAATTATTCCACACTTTAGTTTTGCCTCAACATCTTTTTTGTGGCTTTTGTTAAATGGGGGACAGATGATGGATCCTGAGAATTAAGGCTCTGTTTCATGTATTACCAATTATTTTCAAGTGGAAGTGGGTCTTGGCTGTTCTCTGGGCATTGCATATCTTAACATATTATCATTTAAATGAGCACTTTTTTGAACCAGTGACATAGTGCACAATCTTACATAAAGATTTGACAACCATAAATGTCATGAACGCCATGGAAATGCTGTTGAAACACTGCAAATACTAATCACTGTTCATTGAAACATTCTTTGGGGAGAAATACAAACTACTTCTCCCCATAATGCTAAAAAACTCCAGATCATAAAATGTTTGGGTGTTTCATAGTTTTCCTGGTGTACTGATGGTCATACCTGCTGGCTGTTCATGGATCCCTTACCCTTACACCACTCACCCTAGCACACTGTAATGAATTCTTATCACACTAGATAATGCACTCACAGCTGTGTCCATAGGCAGTATGAGGGCAACTTCAAAGTGAGTGTGCACCTTTTTTTGTATCATGGCAACAGGCCAGTTCTATTCTTTTTGGAGATTGATGTGGTGCAATACATTCCCAGGATATCAGAGTGGTTTCTTTGTAATTCTGCTGCTGTTATGATAGTGGTCTTGAGTAGTTAGCACTTTAGAAAAGTGTTTGTGACCTCTTGTGAGGTCATCAAGTAAATGGGTTTAATAGTGGGAATTGAGCAGCTGGCAGGCCACTTAATGCAGCCTTTTGTTTACATTGTTTGCACTTACAGAGTGTGGGAATTTCTTTAACAGGGACCTTTTCTTGTAAAGTGAGGATTCGACCTTTTCCTCCTATGAAATGCTCATTGCAGGCATCCTAAACAAGGACTGGGAACAAATTTTTTTGGGTCCACGAAAAACATTTTAAAAGCAGGAGGGACAGGGCTAGAAACAATGCCAATACATCTCCCTGTAATCAGAGCTTCATGAGCACTGAAGGCTTGTAGCAGGCAGTGTGAGAATGGATCCAAGAGAGTCACCAAGAACAGCCAGACATCAGTTGGCGAATTTCAGAGGTAGGAAAATGCAAAAAATCATTCGAAGCTTTGGCCCTGTTCCAGAGGTATGAGTGTTGCAATACTTTTTGCAGTGGGTATCATATCATATATTGTTTATAGACTCCAACATGCTTGCATGCATTGGCCTTGGTCACCTAATGGCAACTCTCCATGTTGTTGGGACAGGGCTAGAAACAATGCCAATACATCTCCCTGTAATCGGAGCTCCATGAGCACTGAAGGCTTGTAGCAGGCATTGTGAGAATGGATCCAGGAGAGTCACCAAGAACAGTCTGACATCAGTTGGCAAATGTCAGAGGTAGGAAAATGCAAAAAATCATTTGAAGCGTTGGCCCTGTTCCAGAGGTATGAGTGTTGCAATACTTTTTGCAGTGGGTATCATATCATATTGTTTATAGACTCCAACATGCTTGCATGCATTGGCCTTGGTCACCTAATGACAGCTCTCCATGTTGTTAAATCTCTGGCAGCCCCCCTTTTCAGTCATTCAGCCCTGAAGTCATACTCAGTGACTTCGTCCCAGGTCTTTTTTGGACTGCCTCTTGCAGCTGCCCAAGCTGGTGAATTTCAGAGGTAGGAAATGCAAAAATCATACGAAATTTGGGCCCTGTTCCAGAGGTATGAATGTTGCAATACTTTTTGCAGTGGGTATTGTATCATATTGTTTATAGAGCCTCCAACATTGCTTGAGTTCATTGGCCTTGGTCACCTAATGGCAACTCTTCATGTTGCTAATTCTCTGGCAGCCCCCTTCTCCAGTCATTCAGAACTGAAGTCATACTCTGTGACTTCGTCTCAGATCTTTTTCAGACTGCCTCTTGCAGCTGCTCCCCTTTCCCCCCAGACTGCCTCTTGCAGCTGCTCCCCTTTCCCCCCNCCCCCCCCCCCCCAACATTCATGTTTCTCGCCATCCACACCCAGTTGTCATCCTCATCCTCTCTGCATGCCCAAAATAAATTATCTGGACAGAAGAAGCAAAGCACCAAATATGGAATGACACGATGGTCTGAAAGAGCATTTCTCTTTTCAGGAACCTGGACAAAAATCTGTGCTTTCTACTTGTTGTTGCCTAGAGAGGTCAACGAATAAATAAATAAATAAAATGATAACCTAGTTGCTTTGCTTCCCATTTCGGATAGCAAAAACAGTTAACAGGTTAACGAAAAATGCTTATTGTGGGAAATGTACATTGACATCAGCTAGCATAAACACTCATTGTATAAGCTAATTAATTAATCTATTTCTTATTTGGGAATGAGAACATCGGTAAAGATGGTAACGACACTGATGATGATGATTATGATGGCAGTGTTAAGAAAGTACAAAAAGGATGGACAGGCTTGAAATCACCGCATTACACTATTCAGTTGTGAAATACAATTACCAGTTTTTCATTTACAGTATAAGCTTCTCTTGAAAAACTACTGGGGGGGGGGGAGTTGGAAAAAGTATAGTTGGCAGCGTGTCATTTATTGGAGATCTAAACTCGGGAAGGTGTCATGCCATTGTGACGCAACTCTTGTCTTCTTCTAACGTGAAGTCGGGAAATAAGTCGGGAAGTCAAAGTCCCTGCCCCAGTCCTCCTCCCGCCACTATACGTGACACGTCTCTGCTACACTCGCTCGTGATTGTGACAAAGTGTTACCCTGTCATGAAGTGTTTTAAGTGCTTATGATGCTTCATCATGTTGCTCATGTACCCAGGGCACCTTCAGGAAAGAAGGGGGTGAAATTGAAGACTGAGCCTTCAAGATAAGCTCTAAGTCTTATTGAGAGTGGATGTTGCGGTCATCATGCACTCGGTTTGCACCAAGTTTGATATAAAATCCAACACTGTGTACTTGTGCTTATGTTTAGAAAATTTTGTTTAGAAGTGATTGTGAGCTCCCCTAACACCTCTGTATCCCACAGAAGGTACCCCTTATGCTTAGATTACACTCTGTTCCTGTCTGCAAACACAGTAGGTGGTGTTTTTTGGGGTGAGGGGACAGGCTGCTACCATAAATTAGCAGATCGGTGAAGTCAGCAATGTTACCACCCCTACTGTGCCGACTTAAAAGGGTTTTACTCTGTTTTCAGTTCCACAGCCTTATCATTACATTTATGTGCTACATAAATATCTTACTGTATTAATGATATAATGATTAGTTCTGCTGCATATTCACACTGTGTTAACATGTATAAAGGAGAAGAAACATATTCCCTATGCCCTACACTTCAGCCTATCAGGGCCCACCTTACAGAGGCTGTAGGTTGTGTCTGATTCATTCATACACTTATGTTTGTTTACAGTGGGGGAGCTGCCAGATAGAGCCATACAGCACAACATTTTTCACACTTGCCAACGGCACAATAAGCAGATGATGATGTGCTGCTGAGTAACAGTGAACAGGAACTTTGCAGACTAGTACAGAGTTTTGTTGACATCTGGAACCATTGTTTTTAGTAATTACCGACTGTTCCTTGGTGGTAGATGGTGGTGTCAGTCATCCACTCACATGATTTTGCACTGCCTACTTCTTTCTTCACATTTATCATTCTATTTCTGTGTCTGCCCTCTTCTAGTTCTATTTTTGCCTTATCTTCCTATCACTTTTTATTACTCATCTTTCCACTTGAGGCAACTCTGCACTGAGTGACAGACTTGTAATCCAGGAAACCATTTACAGTGCTGGGTGGTAACCATATAACCAGATAATGTGGTAATGTGGATCCCGCGTTAGTGCTCCTGCTAATGTGTAAGAGGCACAAATGTGGCATCCATCCTGGAACCAAACTTCACACTTTTCCCAGCACCTCACTGTCGCTGAGCACTGTCAGTCACAACTGAACATCAGTTCATTGCGCAGGACAGCCCTGCATGAGCGTTGCTTGAATGCAGTTGATGGGTCTGCTTAACCAGACAGATTGGGGTTGATCAACAACAACAACAACAACTGACTGTTCCAGATTACTTGTAAATGTGTGAGTGGCATTGTGAATGTGGATTTTTAAGCCTTGAAATGGTAAAAAGGCAAAGATTTAATGTATACTAATCTCCTGACTTTTGTAGAAATTCAACTGTTGTGAGAGAGAGAGAGAGAGAGAGAGAGGTATACACTGCAGTCCTACAACAACAAAATGTCTAGAATGTGCCATTAGTCTTTCCAGTCCTCCATATCAGTGAATTCTGCGCAGTCTCGTGTTCTTGACCTTTCTTGATGGTAGATGCTACTTGAACCTTTTTCATATAAAGCTTCTGTACTTCCCTGCACAGTGTAATTTAAAATCTAAATAGGTGTCACTGCACTGTCATATGCAGTGGTACTTTTACGATATTCAGCCTTGCTCACGTGAGAGTCAGAAACATGGAAAACACTAATGAAGCAGTTGAAGATGTCATCTCTGTTAGCCATGCTATGTATTGAACTTTTTTCCATGTTGTGTCTGAGTACAGTATCAAGAAAAAACCTTGATACCTGGCATTGAATACATGAAAATTCTGCATAAAAGGTCAATAAGGCATGATTACACCAACTGCAGTACTTACTGACAGTTAGTAATGAATCATATGGCCATGGGCTTTGATGACCTCTAATCTGTATGGCAAGCTTCTGGGGAGATTCCTGAAATACAGTATTGGGAATGTGATGTGATCTATCGGCAATGCAGGGCTTCCATCTGATGAGGTATTGCCGAAGTATCCTTGTCCTCCAAATCATTCTTCAACTTTGCCCATGCGTTTTCTATTAGATTCATGTCTGGCTAATTACCTGGCCAGACTCACAAAGTGATTTTATGGTCTGCAAGCCATTTCATGGCTTTCTTTGACTTGTGACATGGAGATGAATCTTGCTTAAAAAAAATTGCTGGTAGGTGGTGGTGACCATCATCCACTCACTTGATGTAGTGCTGCCTACTTCTTCTTTAGCCTTTATCATTCTTTTTCTGTGCCTGCCCTCCTCTGTTCCTATTTTTCCCATCTTTCCTGTCACTTCTTATTGCTTTTCATTCCTCTAAAGGTGGCTTTACATTGTGTGACAAGCCAGATGGTTTCCTGTAAGCCAAGAAACCATTTACAGTAAAACCTCAATATAACAGACTTCAATACACCAGAATTCGCTTTTATCGGACTCAAGGAGCTACTGGACTAAACTCCTATATATCGGAAAAAGTCCGATATAGCCAGAAAGCAGTCAACTTCGGCTATGTTCACCACAATAAGACAAGTAAAAGACATGTTTTTCAGTGCACAGTACAGTATTATTATACCATTTGATTAATGTAGTGAAGGTATAACACAGTACAATACTGCAATGGTGGTGAAAACCACTGATGCAATCTGGACTAATGTCTGATATATCGGAAAAAGTCCGGATTAGCAGGGGTAAGTCCGGATGTCGCTTTTATCGGAAAATCGCATATTTTGGACTGGCCTGAGCCCCAATTAGTCCGTTATAGTGAGGTCTTACTGTATAACGTTGGGTGGTAACCATATACGTGCTCCCTACGTGTCAGCAAGTGTGTTGGTGGAGGGTTAGTGCCCCTCCCCGTAAAACAAATAACTTGAAGTCAAATGGCCACCCCTTACGGGATTATGGCGTCTGGCAATAGATAGATAGATAGAGATTTTAAAAAAAAATGCTTGTGGTTTTCATAAAAACAGAGCAGTTTTTCCTCTAGCACATGGATGTAGCGTTCCGAGTTCATTGTTGTGTTTTGTGGGAGGAAGTACAGTACAGGCTCCTGCATCCTTTTAGACCAGTGAAGGAACCCCAAACCATGACAACGCGAGTGTTTTGCTGCCTTGATGGTTTAGCAGGGGTCGTACCTGTCCACTCCTGCAGGCCGTCTCACCCTACCTCGCTTGCTTTTGATGCATCTGAATTTGGATTCATCACTGTACATGACTCGTTCCCACATCTCAGGTGTCCAGTCCTTATATTGTTGGGCAACTTTCAGTTACTTGCTCCTCAACTTGCAAGTTATTAATAGCTTGAGGGCAGCACTGTGGGATGGCAAGCAGAGATCCTTCTGTAGCCGATGACGTATGGTCCGGTTGATATTCGTGACCAGGTTGGGGTTATTCTGTTTTATCTGGGTGGATGTAATTGTGAATTGTTGGCTTCTTCAATACCTTCCTCTTTATGATTGTCTGTGTGCTTGTCGGCTGGTATATTGTTCAGCGCAAGCTTTTGGGCAGCAGCAAGAAGGTGGCAAATGGTGGCTCTTGAGCACCCTACACATGCACATATATCCTTGATTGGAACATTCTGTTCCCTTAAAGTGAGAATATGGACCCTCACTTCCTTGCTCAAGTACTTGCAAGGCATCCTGCAGTAAATAATACATTTTGTGGCACGATATGACTGATAAGTCCTAAGTCATCAAGAAATGGAAAGATATGCAGTCATGCATGCCCACCCTCTGACTGCTAGAGAGAAACTGAGCAAGTTTTGGAGGGTTGGGTATGTTGCCACCCCCCTCTACCCTGACTGCGAAATGTACAGTCAACTGCTATCCGACTGCATAGGGTACAAATGGCAGTAAACCTCATGCAGAATATTTCCGTTTCAGTAACTGGGTCTTAGGGTTTTTTGCCAATACTGTTGATTCAGAGACCATTTTGTGATCATCCACTCACTTGCTGTAGTGCTGCCTACTTCTTCTTTCACATTATCATTCATTTCTTGTCTGTTCTTTATTCCTATGTCTTCCTTTCCTTCCTTTCACTTTTTATGACTTCTTTCCACTTCAGGTGGCTCAACACTGAGTGACAAGTCTAATGTTTGCCTGTAACCCAGGAAACCATTTACAGTGCTGGGAGGTAACCGTACAACCAGATCATGTGGCTGAAGTGGAGCGTACTATAGTGCCCCTGTTTAGTGGGTGGGGATGCAAATGCAGCATCCTCAGGAATCAAGCCTTCATACTTTTTCCTGCATCTCATCACAGCGAGGCTCTGTTACCACAAGGGAACATCAGATTACTGCACAGGATGGCCTTGCAGGGGCAGTTACATACCTGTGGTTGCTGAGTCTGCTCAGTTAGAGAAGTTGATCAACAACAAAAGAAAAATAGCTTGGTACTGTATTTGGCTTCTATTGTTTTGACACTGACTGTGACAAAAAAGTGTATGTGAATGAAGTGGAGATAGGGAGAAGTGTGAGTTGGAGGAAAGGCAGCCAAATAGCAGAGGACAGGCCGACTTAGAGGCAGTAAGTTTGTGGCCACCTGGTATGGGATTAAGGTGTCTGGCTATAGGCAGAGAAATTGCTTGTACAGTATTTCAGTAACAATTTCTATGTTGCTAAGACATCCTATTTAGTAACTTTTCTAATTTTCAGGATGAGTACCTCATGGATTTCCGATATTGCCCGAACTGTAAAGCATCTTACCTCCAGATGCTGGAGCTCGGTGATGAGATGTGAAAAAGTATTGCAGGGATATTAAAAGGTGTTGATTTGGTATGGTGCCTTCAACAGTGAAGTAAGTCCTTTGTTGGCTATAGGCAACTGTGATTGTGTAGAGCTTCATTTCTTTTCCACAGCTCATTGGCATTCTGTTGGTAATCATTCAATTACTGTATCTTATTTGTTTTGCTAAAAGGAACTGTTTTCCACATTTGGTTTTATCATATATGTAAATAATAGAAAAGGAACCCAGACAAAGTAATTTATGGATATAGATTAGTTATGGTTTTTGTATCAGTGAAGCCAGTGACAGGACCATGATAAAGACTGTTCGAAGAACTTTTTTTTTTTTTTATGACTATTAACTTTAGTATTGCATGTCAGATGTGATATGTACTGTATAATGGTAAATACCTTTGTGTAGAAATCATGGAAGTTGCATTTTGATGCTTAATTTTTTTGCTCCCTAATAATACCCATGTTTGGAAGTGGATATTACTGTTGGAAAATGAAGTTTATACAGGAGAGTTGTTTATGTACTTACATTTATACAGTAGCATTTTTGTAAGCTAAGTAATAACTGCAGGAAAATGTTTTATTACTACTGAATTTGCATCATTTCCTGTACACCTAACCATGCAGTATTTAATTTTTATTTACCCTTCAAACACTGGGTAGAAATGAATAAATAAAAGGTTGGTCAGATTCTAAGACAACTTTAAATTTTGAATTTATGCAGATGTCTTACTGCTTGGTTTGTTGTCTTTAGGATGAATTGCTATCTTGTTAGCCTACTGGCATGGTGGTATTGCCAGTTAAAGTGTTGAAGTAGAACTTACTCTAGGCACAGAATTTACTATGTGTGGAATTGCTCGGGAAACCATTTGGATTGCTTGAAATATGCTTTAAGAACACAACCACATTTGACCAAAGTAATTTCACTCCAGCAGAAGGAATATAAACAGAATATTAAAAATTGTGAATGGAAGTACTGGGTACCAGTATGAAATACTATTCAAAAGTATAATTGGTGCAGAGCCCTGTCTGAATGTGAATATTCAGATTTTTTAATAATTAGTTATTGTGTACTCTACTGTGTGCATCCTTTCCCAGTACACTACCAGTGATCCCTAGTAACTCACTGCCCATCCATACAGATCCCCAGTCACCTACTGCTTAGCTATACAGAACCATAGTCATTCACTTCATAATCATCCAGATCCCCTCTCACTCACTCCCATACAGATCCCCAGTCACAGATTCCATCCCCATACAATACCTCAGCCACTCACTTTCAACCCAAACAGATCCCTAGTTACTCAGTTCCTACCCAAACAGACCCATAGTCACTCAGTTCCTACCCAAACAGATCCCAAATCACTTACTTCCTGCCCAGACAGATCCCAATTCTCTCACTTGCTGCCCATGCACTTCCCCAATCATGCACTTTCTACCTATCCAGATCCACAGTCACTCATTCCTCATAGTCTTTCACCACTTTCTGCACCAAAAGGTAACCAGCCACTTCCTTTCTCTTCCAGATCCCCACATTCACTCGTTTCATTTACGGATCCCCACTGTCAGTCATCCTTTCTCTTACATCTTTCCATAGCACTGATTCCTTTCTATTTTTAGATCTTCAGTCACTCACTCCTTTCTCGAACAGATCTTTATAGTTACTCATTCCTCTCTCTTACAGATCTCCATGGTCACTCATTCCTTTCTCTCACAGATATATACACTCACATATTTCTTTCTCTTGCAGATGCCCACCATTACAGGCCCCTCACTCATACTAATCTCTGCAATTTGTTTTTCTTACAGATTCCCACCATCACAGACTCCTCACTCATACAAATTACCACCTTCACCCACTTCATACTCATTCCTTACCCTTACAAAACCCCACATTCTAACAAATTCTTACAAGTGTTCAGTCTATGCTTTTATGGATTCCCATATCTTACAAAACCCCACATAATAAATTCTCACAAGTGTTCAGTCTGTGCTTTTATGGATTCCCTTAATCACTCGCCCCATACTCTTACTGATCTTTAGAGTCCTTTACCATTCCCTTCCCACACAGATGCTCACTATCACTCGTCCTTTACTCTTGCAGCTCCCTATCCTTTCAGATTCCTATAGTTACCCTCTCCAGTTACCCTCTCCACTTGTATGAAATCATACTTACTCACTTCCCATCCTGACTGATCCCACAGTTCTCATACTGTTATTTTTTCACCCTGGAGTCCATGCACTGTGACGTTATCCTCTCCTCCCTTTTTTTTTTCCTGTCTCGATTCCACCCACTCGTCTTGACATTCCATGACAGACAAATTACTTCAGGTTACGTAACCATTATTGTATGTTAATGAATGGAGTCACGAATAAAAATATCAGTAGATTTTTCAGTAGAAATTTGCACTTTTGTATTTGGTGCATGTCATATGTTTTTAAATTTTATTTTGTGTTTGGTATACAGCATGTACTTTGTTTTCCTTTTGTTAAGTTGCACCAGGAGGGTTTGTTATAACATGGAAAGAACATACATTGTTTGATTATAACCCTGTAATTTTGCTAAAAAACCTGATAATATTCTTTTGTGAAGCACTAATGTATGTGTTACAATTAAATAATAGAAACAACTCATTTATTAGGTATACTATAGCCATGGTATTACAGTATTTTGAAAAGAGATAAGTGAACAATACAACCCATAAATGGATGCTTTTCAGTCAGGTACAGTCGGCCACAGGAATAAGTACACACGTTTTAGCCGTAAGGTCTGTGTTTAACCTGGTAACATTGGAACTGCGCATCCAGACTCACAGTGAAACTCAGCTCCCCCATCACCCCCTCAATTTCCCTCCCGCCTCCACCTGATCACTCCCACCCTCTCTAGCACATGTTTATAATTTCTGTTCACCCGTTCTAATTTCTTCTTTATCTCCTATATAATAATGCCATCCCTATTCTGCAGTTTTATTGTCTCCATCACATAACATCGTGGAGATGTTGACCAACTTTTTGTTTTGGACGACTGCCATAATTATTAGTTGCTGTTAACAACAGAGGAATTTACCCGGCCTAGGCGTAGCTCTCTTGTAACCGAGAGATTCAGCTACCTCCCAGCAAAAGCGCTATCTAACAAAGCCAGTTTACGTAAGAGTACTACTACTACTTTACAATTCCAAATGTCTCGGAACTGAGAAACATATTGACTATGACGAAGTGCCCTGAAATACTTGTTAACAGCAACTTAATAACTGTCAGTCATATCACGGTTATGCAAGTGTTGGTTTAGTGAAATGTTGCAACAGTGGACTTCTGAATATGCAACGATAATAGTAATGGATGTGACAACACGTTACTTGTGGTGAATGCTGTTAAGGTGGGCCCGCACTTAGTGAACGAAAGAGAACAACCGCTAGCGAACGAAGAAAGGTGAATGTTTCTTATGTGTATATGTTTGTTCCGCCACAACGGACAACCAGTGGATTAAAATATCATGTGCTCGTGCATGTTTTTTAGTGCCCAGCATCCGTCCACACATTTATCGATGGAAGACCAATTCGCTAGTGCATGTTCGTGTTCGTTCGGTAGGTGTGGACCCCACATTTAGTGAAACATTCGGAATGTGTATAAACTATTAAAAATTTAAATTGTTTCCTTCTTTTATATATCTTTCATGATCATACTCACTTCTCGACTCGCAGAGAGGATTCGAAGCATTAATGGAGGTAATGGTGGAGGTCGAGAGGTGGAGGAGGGGGGGAAGAGAGAGTGGCAGAGGAGGGAGGGCAGAGAAAGAGATGGAGGGGGGAGACAGAGGTTCAGCAGGGGAAGTGCAATGAAATAAATTACTACCACAAAAATAACATAGAACATAAGAAAGCAAGGACTCTGCAATAGGCTTATTGGCCCTCCTGTGGCAGCTCCTGTGTCAGATAGTAACACGAATATGGAACATTCATAGTTTCCCCGAGGCCTAAAACCCTTCAGAGAAACTCCTCAATATCTTCACACAACGCAAACAACACACACACTGTCCCTAGCCTGCCGGGATTGATAGAGCAATAGAAACATAATGAATAACCATGAACAACATCCATTAGACGCATATCTCTGTTTTCTGTTTCCCCTTCTGTACTTTTCTCCCCACCCCTCTCCCTACTTTTACTAGTAAAGAGAAGAGGGTATGAGCAGAGGTAGGGGAAGGGGAGGGACCCATACGATAACTGCAGTCCCATTCGGCAACAAGCTTGTAATACCATGGGATATAATATATTACTTGTAATATAAAAATAAGACACTAGCAAAATATTCATAACACATGTGTTTATAACATATATGTATGAGTAAAACATACATTGCAGATCATTTTTTTCATTTAGTCACTTCTGCTCAGGACAGTGTTACCAGATATTTTCACCCACACACAAACGTAGGTGTATACTTTTTCCTGTGGCCGACTGTACATCATATTGACCCCTAAACCACGGGTCGTCACTTTTGTGATGGTCGGGTGCAATGTATCATACCACGGGGCGTCACTTCAGTTGGTGATTTGTATCATCTATCAGCACTGCCAATGTCCAACAATAGTCAGAGCTGCTAATGTCATCAGTACTCCCACCCATTGTTGACAATTTATCCATTTTCCTCCATTCTAGACTCCCCTCCCTACCTCCCCTCCATTACCCTCTCGTGTCGTCTTCTCACCCGCTCTGCGCTAAGTAAATCTTCCCAAGATATTTCCACTGTTTTCATCCATTGAAATGAGCCCTATGCCCTATTTTTATGCAAAATAATATATATATAAAAAAAAATAAGGTAATTGATAGTGCCATACACCTGGAATTGGCCAATTATCACTTGGCAACATCCAACCTGCACTCGTTCGCTAATTTCCCCTGCTTTTTTTTCCCCGTGAAATATGCCGTATGAGCTACTCTTGTAATATAAATGTATATAAGAAAGGAAGGGAGAAGCCTGAGTGATATTTATTTTCACCTGGAACTACCTAATTTATTATGTATTGTCTAGATTTCCTACGACTTATTTCGTAGCATATACTTTAGCAGCTGACATTTTCAACTCTTGGCTACCGAGATACGTATTGTACAGTCAGTTCGCTCTCGTCCTTCACGGTGAAATCACATCGCAGTCGCGCCCCTCCATTTCTGCCCCTTTTGCGCCCATTATAAAAGGCCCTGTGACCTCTACCCCTACTAAACTCGTGTGGGAAGCGGTAAAGGACTGCAGATATATATAAGTGTAATAAAGTACTAGAAATAATAAAGTGTGAGTGTGTATATGAATAAGAAATGACAGAATACCAGCGACGAATTAGCGCGAGTGGGAGGCTCGTATGCGCTCGTATTTTACATTGCTTTCACAGTGTTTTTTTTTTTGGAGTATGGATTCCAAACTACTTGGAAATTATTGAATAGTGTTTCTAGTGTTAATATCTGGCAGTGGTATTCATATTACGGGAAGTGTAAAGTGGAGACTTAGTTACCCAACTTCAGAAGTCTCCACAAGTCCTATGGTAGTCGACGAGTGCTAAAAAAAAATCCCAGGAGAAAGCTGAAGGTATGTGCCATATGCATATGTAATTATAATATTCTAGGACTAATAACTGATTTTTGGCAAATATTTTAAAAAGTCAGTCGGAGCGCGAATATCCCCGTGGGATGGGCCCGGCGTGCCTCCGTCAACCCCGCGGTTTAAGGGTTAAGGCACTCAACTGATAGTGGTACATTAAGGTTCATGCTCTGTCAGTGGATGGAGTTTATTGTTCACAAAATGTTGCTCAGGGAAGAATTAACTTTGCTTTAAATATGTCTGAACTGAATAATTTAGCCCTGGGTACCCATGCTTTTGATGGGGCAATACAGAATTTAGATGATGGATGAATGGATACTGCAGAAAAACAGATTCATTGGTTGTAGTAAAAGAACATTTGTAATACAGATGGAATACAGTAGTTAATATGTCTTCCTCTTTTCTAATTCTGGTGTGGTACTGATCATGGCTTTTTTGTTTTCTCAAGGCAGGCAGTCATCCGTAGCATAGAATGGAAGTCCTGCTCAAATACCTAGATATATGATTGCTCATTAAGTAGAGGGGTCATATGGGTGCTGTGTATGTGCTTTATTAAGTTTCTGAAATGCTTCTATTAAGAAAATAAAAATGTGTATATGGTCAGGTTCTGAGGTGTAGCCAGGATTGTGTGGGTGTGAATTAATGGTTGGGCATAGTTTTCCCACCTCTGTGTTGTCTCATTTTATGTTTCTGGATCTTGCTTTTCCTTGTCATTAGGTGGGAGTAAGGGTCAGGGTGATGTTTTTGTTGTGATACATAGTTTGAATATTACTGGGTCATTTTGTTTTTCGTTTCATATATAAGGTCTCCAACATGCTTGCATGTTTCAGCCTTTGCCACCCAATGGCAACTGTCCATGCTGCGTGATATCTGGCAGCCTCTCTGAGTTCTGTATCCCTAAGGCCACACCCTGTGACCTCATCCCAGGTCTTTTTCTGTCTTCTTCTCGCAGCCCTACCCCATTCAGAACCCCACTGCAGTCCACCCAACCCAGCCAGAATTCCATTACACCCCACTCAGTCCAGCCAAAACCTAATTACACCCCCATCCACCCCTAGCCAGATTACTGTTGCACTCCACATAACCCATCTATAATCTTACTGCAACCAACCCTATCCAGCCAAAACACCAGTGCACCCCACTCAGCCCAGCCAAAACACCAGTGCACCCCACTCAACCCAGCCAAAACACCAGTGCACCTCACTCAGCCCAGCCAAAACCCCTCTACATTCTACTCAACCCAGCCAAAATCCCATTACATCCCACCCATCACAGCAAAAACCCCACAACACCCCAACCATCTAAGCCAGAACCCACTGTACCTCATTCAATCCAGCCAGAACCCAATGACACCACACCCAATCCTGCCAAATTCACACTGAACTCCACCCAACCAAAACAAAACCCTACAACACCCCACCCAACCCAGTCAGAACCACACTGCACCCCATCCAACCCAGTCTGAAACCCACTTTACCCCACCTAATGCCACAACCTTACTGCACCTCACCCAACCCAATCAGAACCCCAGTGCATCTACCCCAACCCAACCAGAACCCCGTGTATCCACCCCAACCCTGCCAAAGCACCACTGCACCCCTCCTTAACCAGCCAAAACCCCACTGCACCTCATCCAACCCAGCCAGAACCTCACTACACTCCACCCAAGCCCTCCAGAACTCCACCGCACCCCACCCTACCCAGCCAGAGTGCCACTGTACTCCACCCAACCCATCTAGAGCCCCACTGCATCCCACCCTACCTAGCCACATCACCACTGCACACCAGACAACCCAGTCAGAACCCCATTGAATCCTACCCAGCTCATCCAGAATTCCATTACTCCCCACCTAACCCAGTCAGAGCCCCACTGTACATCATCCAACCCAGCCAGAACCCCACTGTACATCATCCAACCCAGCCAGAACCCCACTGCACATCAGTCAACCAGAACCACACTGCACCCAGCCCAGTCCAGTGAGGAATGCAGTTCACCCCACCCAGCCCAATCAGGACCCCACTACACCCGATCAAATTCACCCAGAACCCCACTGCACAACATCCAGCCTGGCCAGAACCCCATGACACCTCACCCAACCCAGCCAAAACCCCACTTTACCCCACCCAGTCATTCCAGAACTGCACTGCACCCCACCCAACCCAGTCACAGTCCCACTACAGCCAGAACCCCACTACACCCAACCCAGCTAGTACCCCAATACATCCACCTCCACCCAACCAGAACCCTATTAGACCCCACCCAACCCAGCTAAATCCCTGCTCCACCCTACCCAATGTAACCAGAACCTCACTGCACCTCATCCAACCCAGCCAGAACCCTACTGCACCCTAACCAACCTTGTGAGAACCCCACTGCACCCCACCCAACCCAGCCAGAACCCTACTACACATCATCTAACCCAGCCAGAACCCCACTGCACCCCACCCAACCCAGCCAGAACCTCACTGGACCCCCACCTACCCAACCAAATCCCAACCACACCTCACTCAACCCAGCCAGAACCTTACTGTGTTGTTTTATTTTTAATTAGTAGTATAGTAGTGCTGGTATTATTAGTAGTAGTACTGTCACAAATTCGCTGAGATGTTGTATTTATACAAATTCATGACATCGTACTTTGGTGGGAAGCAACAAACTCTAGTGGAAGACCTACTGTGTATCACTCAGTTTAACTGTCCTTTTATGCACTTTGATTGGGATGGTTTTTCAGAACATTCGTCACTGCTTCAAAAGTTACTGTTCTTAAGCACGACATTAGTGCTTCACTGAGTGATTTATTACGTGTGTATATCGTTCGCCCTGCTTCTGTTGACCGTTGAAGTTAGGCCACACCCACTTCCGGCGAACATGCCCATTTCTCATGCCTCTGTGTCCAGGCGTGAGAACATTATTTCAGTTGGAGAGGGACCTTCGTTAAGGATAGACATATGCCGCAGCAAGGATTCCCGGTGATTCAACTACTCCCTAGCTGTGGGCCTTAGCTCGGCGATGCCATTCCCCTCCACTCACTATAGTTAGAAGTTACTTACAGACGGTCAAGGGTGAGATGGATAGCCCATGTCTCGAGCTGTAAGCCTTTCTGAGGATTCCCGGAAATCATCCATCTCTCCGTTGGCAGCCCAGGGAGTGTGGTCGTAGCTACGGAGGAGCAGACAGGAAGATCGTCTTGCGGTGTCAGCGGCGACTCCACTTTGCAGCCCCGTGACTCCGTCTCCAAATAACAGTATCTTTTTTTCTGTTTTCTAGGCTTGAGTTTATTAGCTACAATGACTGAGTGAATGAATTTACTTCGCATGATATTCTGAATTTACTTGAGTTTCTTGTAATGTAAATTTATATTGTAATTAATAAATTTACAGTTCTCTTCGAGCTCAATTAAATGTAAGAATTCTGTTTCACTTCCCCACATTGTGCTCACTTTAATTTGCTCCTCCCATTTTCAACAAACTTCTTACATTTACTTGAGTTTCTTGTAATGTAAATTTATATTATTGTAATTAATAAATTTACAGTTCTTTTCGAGCTCAATTAAATGTAAGGATTGTGTTTCACTTGCCTACATTGTGCTCACTAGTAATTTGCTCCACCCAGTTTCCACAAACTTCTTACAGTAAACACGACTGGTAGTTGAACCAGTTCTTTAGTAATAATTCTTAAATCCTTTGTGCCTGCTACGAGTTACCCACCAGCAAGCTCCTGTTCATTATTATCAGTATCAGTTGTTGATTATCAAGGGTAAGGACACTTTCTCAGAGGCCAACAGTATTAACAATACAGCATTCCTGAGTGATTAGTCTCCGCTGTTTACTATTGAGAGAGTTTATAAAATTCTTGTCTCTAGAGAATCGGCGAAGTAAGCGGGCATAAAGTAAAAATTACTACTTTATTCATAAGTCGATAGCCCTCATGTCAGTGGCGATCTATTGGGTGTATTATACAGTAAAACCTCGATATAACGGACTTCAGTAGACCGGAATTCGCTTTTATCGGACTCGAGGAGCTACCGGACTAAACCCCTATATATCGGAAAAAGTCCGATATAGCCAGAAAGCAGTCCGGACTGCCTGACAACTTCAGCTATGTTCACCACAATAAGACAAGTAAAAGACATGTTTTTCAGTGCATAGTACAGTATTATTATACCATTTGATTAATGTAGTGAAGGTATAACACAGTACAATACTGCAATGGTGGTGAAAACTACCGAT
>JAGKTI010002587.1:8550-29578 GCA_018397915.1 Birgus latro | reverse complement strand
AACAGTGTAAGCAGAAGGATTAGTTGTTAGGAAAAGGTCAAGTATGTTGGAACTCTCTCCAAGGCGGTCAGGGATACGGGTAGGGTGCTGTACAAGCTGCTCTAGGTCATTAAGGATAGAAAAGATGTAGGCTTGTTCACCAGGTGGATCAGTGAAAGGAGAGGAGAGCCAAAGGTGGTGGTGAACATTGAAATCTCCTAGAATGGAGATTTCAGAGAAAGGAGAAATGGATAGAATGTGTTCCATCGTAGAAGTAAGATAGTCAAAGAATTTTTGATAGTCAGTAGAATTAGGAGATAAGTAAACAGCACAGATATATTTAGTCAGAGAATGACAGGAAAGCCGAAGCCAGAGAGTAAAGAATTCAGAAGATTCAAGTTCAGGAACACGAGAGCAAGATAGATCGTTTCGTACATATATGCAACAGCCACCTTTGGCTTTAAAAAAGGGGTTTGCTGTCAGTTGCCTCAGACAGCAGAGTCTCAGAGAGAAAGAGAAGGTGAGGTAGCGAGTTCCTGCCATATTTTCCCAGTGAATTCGGGTGCATTGTCAGAACACAGTGCCTGCGGGATGCCAAAATAGGGGAAGATGTGGTGCACGAGGGCTTCAGCCACTGCTACGGCGTGGTGATCTTTGGCTGGACATGCAGTGAGGAATTTTGAGTAGCTGTCAACAAACGTGATTATGTAACGGTAGCCGGCTTTCAGTGGTAAGGGGCCTACTATGTCCACGGCCAGGAGTTGCCAGGGTTTGTGAGCCGTGATCTTGGTGGGGCTTGGGGTGCGGGTGATGTCCTTCCCAAGGGTGCAGGCCTGGCAGGCTTGAACCAGTTGTTGGGCCAAGTTGGAGGGGCTTGGGGTCCAACAGATGTCCCGAAACACCTGTAGTAGTTTTTTGGTGCCCAAGTGTATTCCATTGTTGGAGTGGAGGTGGGTCAGTGTGACAAGGGCAGTTTCGGGGTTGAGCATGATGTGGCCAGTTTGTGTAAAAAGGTAATCACCTTGTTGGAGGAGCTTGGTAAAAATGTGGGCCATCGTTGCACTAGCTCTGGCTCTGGGCGGATGGATTGTACCAGGAGATGGGATAGAGCACTGGCGTTTGTGTGTTTTCCGGGACAGTAAGAGATTTCATAATGGAAAACTTCTAGCGTCTCTCCATCCGATGAATATTGCATTTTGAATGTTGGATTGGCGGAGCTAATGGAGCGATTGATGGTCTGTGATGATGATGACTTTAGTGCCGGACAGGTAGGCCCAGAAGTGCTCGAAGGCCCAGACTGTTCCTAGGCACTCTCGCATAGTGGCAGTGTTGAGAGTTCAGCTGGCACAAGTGATAATGTGCTCCTGTCCTTCCTGCACTTGGGCCAGGACAGCGCCGATCGCTACTAGTGATACGTCCGTGTACAGGCAAAACAGCAGGTTATAATCGGGGAAGGCAACAATGGGAGTGGTGATGAGCATGGTTTTCAAGGTGTTTAATGCCGCAACTCTTTCTTCCGTCCATATGAAATGTTCGCCCTTAAGGTGTGGAGGGGACTAGCGATGTCGGCGAAGCCCTTTACAAATCTTCGGTAGTAGGAAGTTAGTCCCAGGAAAGCTCGGACTTTGTGTACGTCTTTTGGTAGGGGAAGATCCGCAATGGCACGGAGTTTGTCGGGATTGGGAGCAGTTCCTTCCTGGGAGATGATATGCGCCAGGAAGGCAACGGAGCATGCCGCCAGGATGCACTTCGATGGTTTAAGTTTTAGCCCAGCTTGTCTGATTCTCTGGAAGACTTGCTTGAGGCAATGGAGGTGGTCAGCCCAGGTTTTGCTTAAGACGATGACATCGTCTAAGTACACTAGGCAAGCCTCCCATGTAAGGCCACTAAGGACGGACTCCATGAGAAGCAAGAAGGTGGCAGGGGCGTTGCAGAGTCCGAAAGGCAGGACATTAAATTCATAATGCCTCCCATTACTGGTGGAGAAGGCAGTTTTCCCTCTGTCATCAGGGTAAACCGGGACCTGCCAATAACCTGATTGGAGGTCCAGGGTGGAAAACCACGATGCTCCGTATAAGGAATCGAGGGAGTCAACTATTCTGGGCAAGGGTGTGACATCCTTGGTGGTGATGTCATTGAGCCGTTGGTAATCCACGCAGAATCTCATTGTTCCGACCTTCTTTTTCACTAGTGCGATGGGGAGGACCACGGGCTGGTGGAGGGCGAGATGACGCCAGCATCTAACGTTTCCTGGACCTGCCAGTCCTCCTCAGCTCGCTGTTTTTTTTTTTTTCATCAGGATGGTTGGCGAATCGGTGGTCCTTCGGTGTGGATTTCATGAGCCAGGACAGAGGTGTAGCCTATATCAGTCGGTCCTGCCGCGAATAAGTCCTGAAAGTCCAGGAGTAGGTGGCAAAGGCTGTCTGCTTTGTGGGGAGAGAGGTGGGGGGTAAGAAGGGGGGGAGCGAGGAGGTGTGCAGGGCTCAGCCTCTTCCATTTCTCCCACCACTAACCCTTTATGCAGGGTAAGGGGTGTGGTGGAGACGTTAGCGATGCACACGACGTTGCTGTGGGGCTGGAGTCCGGAGGTTTGTTGAACTGGAGTCGATGCCCGTAGCAGTCGATGCTTGTCCAAGTTTCTGAAGAAGATCCAGCCCCAGGTACCCATCATACGCATGGCAGGAGGAGTAAAAAATAATGAAGGGATGTAGTGCAGAGACGTTTTGGTGCGTGTCTGCACGTAGGGCCCAAGTCTCCCCACGTGAGGACGTGGATAATAGATAATGTGACGGTGGAGCACTGCAGCCAGTATGTACATACCTAGGCAGCCCGATCACGTCTGATGGTTTTACATCCACGGCGCTAAGAGCCCATGCCCAGAGAGGAACATGCCATGCATTGAAATTTATAGTGTTTGTAAATAAAAATAATGATATTCCATTTTATGTGAAAAAGAAGGTTTTTAATTGTGCGTTAATGTCATCAATTATGTACGAGTATGGCTCAGGGTCGTGGATGAACGGAGATGTTAAACCTGTAAAGAAACTGTATATGTGGTGTATTAAAAATTATTGGGTGTCAGGAAAACCGCTACCAATGATCCGTGTTTGCTGGAGTCAGATTTACCCCCGTTTTATGCGCTAGTTAGGGCGAAACAACGAAAATTCTTTGTAAAAATGTGGATAGAAAGGAGAAACATAGATGGTGATCCATTATCTCATGCCATTCGAGTGACACTTGACTGTAACTGCAACACATCACGTTATGTTAGAGACCTTATTGAGAATTATGTGGATGATATTCGAACTGTGTGTGACCAGTTGAAAGAGAAAGTCTTTCTGCCCACAAAATATATGAATTGAGGAATTAAGGAGCTGGAACGCATCTCTTGGTCACAATTACGATTAAGTGCACATTCCCTTGCAATAAGGGCGGTGGAATAGGCGCGGAAGAGGTCGGTTGCTGATAGAGGAATGCCTGTGAAATTGTGGAGATATACAGACTGAAAAGCATGTATTTGAGCAGTGTCCCATGTCACAGAATCTACATAGACATTTCTGAAATACAGGAGTTAGGGGTTGGAGCCGCAGATGACACGACAGCCGGAGCAGATGACACCAGCACCCCCAACCCCCCCAGTACCACTGGGGGACCGCCGCTGACACAGAGCGGCTGGGAACAGGAACGGCGCACCTGTATCACCTTCCCGGTGCCCCTCTTGCTCACAGGTGGTGACCCGGAAAGGTAGCAGTTGCCGGCACCTAGTCTCCGGCCGAAATTCCACTCGCCAGGTAAGGGGTGGAGTTTACAACTCCACGCAACGCCGTGGTATCAGCCACAGTCATACCGGGTATGGGGCAGAACCGGCCACAGTCCGTTCCCCAGTTGTATCCCCGCTACAGGGCCGCAGCACGGACGCATGTTGGCAGGGCAAGACAGGCCATAAGTCATCCGACTCCTGTAGTCGTTTCCCCCAGAGTGGCGCCGCAGTATTGGCCATAAGCCGTACTGGGTACGATGCGGGATTGGCCACAGTCCGTCCCTCTGCTACTAGTCCTCTCAGCTCCCCGGTACGGGCCATTAGCCATACCAGAGCTACAACCTCCTGTGCCCCTACGACGTCGGCCACTAGTCACGTCGGGCCAGAGGTAGGGCAGGCCATTAGCCGCACTGAAGCTGTTGTCCCCTGGGCCACCCAGATGTCGGCCACTAGTCACGTCAGGCCAGAGGCAGAGCAGGCCACTAGCCGCATTGAAGCTGATGTCCCCTGTGCTACCACGACGTTGGCCACTAGTCACGTCAGGTCGGATGTAAAGCAGGCCACAGTCCGCTTCTCTCCTACAGGAGGACCTGCAGCCAGAGAGGACCCCTCCCCCGAGCCGTGGCAAGGCCCCACCCGAGGCCTTGGTTCCCTGCAACTCTGCCAGGGTGAACAGTGGCCGAAGCACAGTCCCTGCAGACCCCGCAGCCGATGTCGGGACCTGTCTACTACTCTCCCGGCCCGAGGTTCCTGTGTGACGACCCTGTCAGTGACACCGCCCTCTAGCCGTTGCCGCAGTCCAGCCGCCCCGGGTTCCAGTGCCCTGGGTCCTCAGTTGCCCTGAACACCAGGGTGCGACTTACCTGTGGGCGAGGCCTCCCTGAGTCTCTCCCAGACTCGACGACAGGCTCATCTTCTGGCTCTCTTCGGGCCGAGCCCCTAGTCCCACGACTACGTGTGGGGCCCTGTGTAGGGGCGCGCCACTCTGCCCTTCCTCTGGACGGAGGAATCAATCTAGGGCCCACCAGTGGTAACAAAGTGAGTGGACTTTACATATGTGTGTGCTCTTTTGACCCAGATATTTGTGTGCATTAACTTATACCATATGAGTGATCCCCTACAGTGTATTCTCGAGTTAAATGACCAGGAACCCAGAGTATAAGACTGGACGAGCCTTATAGTTAAACGTGGCCTGACTTATATCCCGAGTAGAGTCCCACGTCCCCCCCCAGTGAACGAAATGCCTTTGTGACCAGCAGAACATTAATATTGTGTCGGTTGTGCCATTCCCTTGTTATTTACGCTCTCCCTCCCCAACCCACAGGCATGCGAGTGAAACACCTCAGTGACCAACAGAAGGAGTACATGTTATTTCCATCGTGCCTCCCCTTTGTGCATTAAATCTCCACCCACTCCCGTGTCCAGGCACGGTAGTCAGGGTATGCCAGAATATCGCAGTCCCCCTGCCAGCGATCACTACGGGCAGACTCTACCTGAGGTAGACTTCCGGCCAACAGGTGTCTGTGACACAGGTGTTAACGTAACTCATATACAGTGCCGTCCAGTGCTATACGGGTTTGGGAAATTATAGTAGATTCATTCCTGTGTCTTAAATTATAAGTGTATTGTATGTGCCATAAGTGTTGGGTAAATAGTACCATACTTCTACCAGTCGGTATAGTGACAGACTCCACTTGTGTTAAGTGTTAACCCATCCCCAACCAACCCAGTTTGTAATATATTTGTTGATGTACTATTGTCCTTGGAAGATATCTGGAATACGTGTGTGTAATACTTACTGCCTTGTTTTTGTGTCCAGTCCTACTCTTTAGAGTTACCGAACCGGTCTAGAATAGGGACCCGCTGTAGCCTGCGTATTTGAGGGCGAGAAACCGAGCCACAAATACGTAGCATAACACTGGTGTCTAGCGGTGGTTCTTGACCTGGATGGTGAAAAAGAACTGGAAAAACTTTTTTTTTTAAATGGCAGCCAAAACACATGTACCCCTACCAAAATTCGACCCAGAACAATGCGACATCACGATTTACTTAAATATGGTCAAGTCATTACTTGATATTGGGTTTGAGGAAGATAATCAGAAAATAGCTGTCACTCTACCTTACCTGGGAAAGGTGGTATCTAGTATAGCACCAAAAATAGTCCCAGATCTCACGTGGGCCAGATTTGCAAAAATAGTAACAGAAGCTATTACCCTGTCATTAGGGAAAGTTGTCGCAATTTCACAACTAGATGCCCTAAAATATGACGGTGATTTGGACAACACGTTGGTCCAAGCTAGGCGACTCGTCACCGCCGCGTACCTGGATGCTGAAATGAATACCCGGGATGAGCATATATTCAACACTCTCCTCAGAGTCCTTCCGGGCATAGTGAAGGAACATTTCACTATCCATGACCCGACAGGAAATTTGGACCGTGATGTCCAGCTCATTCACCGCCTTCTCGCAGCATGCCCCAACACGCAACACATCGGGGTCGTGAGCCGGTTCCCAACGAAACCCTCCCTCACACTGCCCCAATCCCTTCCAGCCCCAACGCGAAGCACCTCCGCTTTGGCTCTCCCAAGAGCCCACCCCACCAGGAAGCAGCCGCCCCAGAAAGATAATACAAATCTTATCACTATCAATCCGTGGGAATTCACAGCCTACAAATCTTATCACTACCAATCCGTGGGAATTCACAGCCTGTAACAGCCGCTGCTCACTTCACGACATACGTGAACAACTGAAGGCGGCACGCAGAATAAGAGCCGACCAACCGAGGCGCCGCCCAATGTTGGGAGTAGATGAGGGCCCTGCAAACCCCGGACCCCCCTCATTGAAGAACCTGATGCCGGCTGCAAGCCAGATAAGGCCGATACCAACACAGCCCTCAAGCTGACGTTGGATTTTTAGGACTGCCCCCACACCTCCCCACGGTGGCGGGGCCACCTCTACAAAGTACCAACCCCCGGTCTATGACAAGATGAAACTACAGGGGGTCAAGGCAAGACTTCTGGTAGATACGGGAGCCGCCAGGTCCTGCCTGTACACACATTTCTACTCCCGCCATAAGAAGGTTTTTGGCCCCCTTTTCCCCACTTCAGCCCGCCTCATAGACGTGGGGGAAGGCCCCTTGCCTATTCGTGGGGAAACTAGGGCTCTACGAACCAAGACTCATCAACCAGCCTCCACATATCATCCTTTCGTCGTTTTTTACTCGTCCTGCCGCACTTATGATGGTTATTTGGGAGTGGACCTGCTCCAAAAATGCCACACGCACATAGATTGCCACGGGAGGCAACTTCATTTTTGGCAGCCTCCCCAACAGCCCCCAGCCATTTGTACGTGCACACGACAAAACGACACCCCCCCCCTTCTCCCCCCCCAGCCCCCACCGGCCCCACTTTCCCCGCGACCGTCGCGTCCTCCCTCACCATTCCCCCCACCATGAAGCTTGGCTACGGATCAATAAGCCAACAGGGACCCACTCCCTATTCTCCCCAAGTGTCCCCACCGGGCCCCTCGCCGCCTGCCTGATGTCGCCGACTTTCCTTCCACCCCACTTCAACGCCGTCAAAGTGGCGAACCTGGCAGCTACACCCCTCACTCTGCCAAGAGGACTCCTGATCGGCGACCTAGAGGCGGCAGAGCCTTGCAACACCCCACCCCTAAATTCAAACCCCTCTCCCCTCCCTCCTTTGCCTGACCACTTATCTCCCCATCTAGCTGAAACGCTGCACCATCTACTACTTGAGTATCAAGACCTTTTTTTGACTGGGACCGCCGACTTGGGACATACGACATATCTGGCCCATGAAATTCATACCACCGGGCCCCCCATCCGGCAACCCTCCCGCTGGAAGAACCCACACCAACGGGCCAAAGAGGACAGGCAAGTTCGAGAAATGCTGGACGCCGGCATCATCACGCCCTCTACCAGCCCCTGGTCCTCCCCCATTGTCCTGGTTCGGGAAAAAAATGGCACTCAGCGATTCTGCGTCGATTACCGCCGCCTAAACAATGTAACCACCAAAGATGCCACTCCCCTCCCCAGCATAGATGACTCCCTAGACTCCCTACACGGTTCCACCTGGTTCTCCACGCTGGACCTCCAGTCCAGATACTGGCAGGTCCCCGTCCACTCCCGAGATCAAGGGAAAACAGCCTTCTCCACAAGTAATGGGAAACTTTATCAGTTTAATGTTCTTCCCTTCGGGCTATGCAACGCCCCGGCCACCTTCTCCCGCCTCATGGAGTCCGTCCTCAGCGGTCTGACCTGGGAAGTCTGCCTGGCGTACCTCGATGACGTTATGGTTTTCAGCAAAACGTGGGCTGATCACCTGCACCGCCTCCAACAGGTGTTCCAACGAATACGCCAGGCCGGGTTGAAACTCAAATCCACTAAATGTGTCCTAGCCACCAGCTCTGTCGCTTTCCTAGGACACATTGTCTCGGGGAAAGGCATCTCCCTGGATCCCGACAAGCTGAAAGCCATCGCCAACCAGCCTCTTCCACAGGACGTCCACTGAGTCCGTGCCTTCTTGGGGCTCACGTCATATTACCGGCAGTTCATCAAAGGGTTCGCCGACCTCGCGAAACCGCTCCACGACCTTACTAAGAATGACGAGCCCTTTGTCTGGAGCAACGGCCGAGTCGCAGCGTTTAACACCTTAAAGGAGAAGCTTGTTTCCGCCCCCATTGACGCTTTCCCGAATTACGATTTTCCCTTCAAGTTATACACCGACGTCTCCCTGGTAGCCACAGGCACCGTCCTGGCACAGGTCCAGGAAGGGCGCGAGCACATCATCGCTGCACCCTAAACCCGGCTGAATGAAATTACGCCGCTAACAAGCATGAATGTTTGGGTATCGTCTGGGCCCTCGACTACTTCAGGGCCTACCTATCTGGCACCAGGGTCACCGTCATCACAGATCACCAGTCCCTTCAGTGGCTCCAGCAATCAGCCACCCAGAACGCCCAACTCCTCCACTGGCACGAAGCGCTCGAGGAGTTTGATTACGAGATTGCTTACCGGCCCGGGAAATTGCATACCAACGCCGACGCCCTCTCCCGTCTACCAGTACGATCGCTCCTCCCTCAATCCATGCTGATCCAGCACTGGCAGAATCAAGATCGGCCTCCCTGGATTGCCCAGCATCTATTCTCAAAACTCCACCTGCAAGGGGACCAACTCTTCACACCATCGGGCCACATTGTCCTTGATCTGGACTCCACCGTGGGCGTCCTCACTCACCTACACTCGGACAATGGAATCCACCTGGGTACGAAGAGGTTAACTCAGGTCTTCAATGACCTCTATTGGGCCCCCAACCCCACTACCCTCACCCAATCTGTTACTCAGGCGTGTCGAGCATGCTGCCTAAGGAAGGACATCACCCATTCGGCGGGTCCTGGTGGCAAGATCTCCGCCCACAAACCCTGGCAGCTTTTGTCTGTCGACGTTGTCGGACCCCTGCCACCTAGGTCCGGCTACAGATACATCGTCACATTCATCGACGTTTACTCCAAGTTCCTGATTGCTTGTCCAGCTAAGGAACACACTGCCGTCGCCATAGCCGATGCCCTCATGCGCCACGTTTTCCCCTACTTTGGCGTTCTCCAGGCCATTCACTCCGATAATGCCCCAGAGTTTACGGGGCAAATATGGAAAGAACTATCCACCCTATTTGGATTCTCCAGTTCTCACTCCTCCCCCTACAGGCCCCAGGGAAATGGGGTATGCGAAAGGAGCCATTGGACCCTACTAAACCAAATTAGGACCTGAATTCAAAGTACCCAAGACCAAGAATGGCCTGCGCACGTCAAGATCATCCAATGGGGAATGAACACCTGCCCCTGAGCGAGTGTTCGGAGAGGCGCCTCTCCTCCTCCCTTTCTGACAGCACCTCCAACCCCCCGCTCATTCCCCACCCACTGACCCCCTATATCACCTGAAGCGTCGATTACAACACCTGCATGCGCACCAAGACGCTCAAGCCGATTCCTCCCCTGCTAACCCTTACAAACCAGGTGACGAGGTTTTCGTTGCCCATCTCCCCACCCCCAATAAGATTGCCCCTCGTTTTATGGGACCTTATACCATCACTAGAGTCCTCAACACCTTCCAAGTCATCGTCAACTGCAACGGAACCTCCCGCACCTACAGGAATCGCCACTTCCGCACCGCCCGGGACTCCCCAACCCCCGCCGCTCCCTTCCCAACCACCCGAGCAAGCTCAACACAACCCACTCCCCACGAGGAGCCTTTTCTCTGTAATTCATCTCCATCCCCTTCCCCATCGGTTTCCACCGCCCCCTCGCCGCTCGAAACTCCTGCACCACGCCCGCGCACTACACTCACCCCACCACCACGCTCCTCCGCCGCCGCCATGCTGCCCGCACACACCCACAGGAAATTCCACACCGACCACCCCACGCTCCATGCCCAGCTTAACCCCTTCCCCACCAACCACGACAGCCAACCAGACCACACCACCTCACTCTCCGCCCGCCCCCGCTCCACCATCCCATTCCCCATTGCTGCCCACTCCACGACTAACCACCACCACTACCCGTTCTGGGCGTATCTCACGCCCACCAGCCCGCTACACCTCAACCCCAATGCCCACCTCTTCGCCCACTGAAAGCCAACCGCCCACCCCATCCCCCAACACCACCCCCATAACCCTTCCTACTCCGCATCTCACATGGAAAAACCCGCCCCGCCACACTCCCAGGGGAACACCGCCCCCACACTCCACCGGCAATATAAACCGCACCGGAAAACATCTAGCCAGCATTCGCCTCCAAGACACCACCACCACCACCACCATGCGTGTCACGAGAATCACTTGGATCCCCACCTCCGGGCGACATCAACGCATCAGAAGCACACAACACCTGCTGTGACTTCTCCAGCAAACGAACCACCCTTCCACTCTGCGTGTCGCCTACGCCCACCACCTGCACGCCAGTATACCAACCGACCACTGGACTACCTTCCTAAGTCACCTCGGGCCCATCCACCAAACGGCCAACACCAACCTATACCACCTCCAGTCATGGGGTCGTGACTTTGTTCCCGAGGAGGGTGGTGAAATACAGGAGTTAGTGGTTGGAGCCGCAGATGACACGACAGCCGGAGCAGACGACACCAGCACCCCCAACCCCCCCAGTACCACCGGGGGACCACCGCTGACACAGAGCGGCTGGGAACAGGAACGGCGCACCTGTATCACTTCCCGGCGCCCCTCTTTCTCCCAGGTGGTGACCCGGAAAGGTAGCAGTCGCCGGCACCTAGTCTCTGGCCGAAATTCCACTCGCCAGGTAAGGGGTGGAGTTAACAACTCCACGCAACGCCGCGGTATCGGCCACAGTCATACCGGGTATGGGGCAGAACCGGCCACAGTCCGTTCCCCAGTTGCATCCCCACTACGGGGCTGCGGCACGGACGCGTGTCGGCCGGGCAGGACAGGCCATAAGTCGTCCAACTCCTGTAGTCGTTCCCCCCAGAGTGCCTCCCCTTTGTGCATTAAATCTCCACCCACCTCCGTGTCTGGGAACATTAGTCAGGGTATGCCAGATTATTGCAGTCCCCCTGCCAGCAATCACTACGGGCAGACTCTACCTGAGATAGACTTCCGGCCAACAGGTGTCTGTGACAGGTGTTAACGTAACTCATATACAGTGCCGTCCAGTGCTATAAGGGTTTGGGAAATTATAGTAGATTCATTCCTGTGTCTTAAATTATAAGTGTATTGTATGTGCCATAAGTGTTGGGTAAATAGTACCATACTTCTACTAGTTGGTATAATGACAGACTCCACTTGTGTTAAGTGTTAACCCATCCCTGACCAACCCAGTTTGTAATATATTTGTTGATGTACTACTGTCCTTGGGAAGATATCTGGAATACATGTGTGTAATACTTACTGCCTTGTTTTTGTGTCCAGTCCTACTCTTTAGAGTTACCGACCCAGTCTAGAATAAGGACCTGCTGTAGCCTGCGTATTTGAGGGCGAGAAACCAACCCACAAATACTTAGCATAACAATTTCAGTACTACAACTTCAGAAAATCTTATGGAAAGAACTGAATACGATGTTGTGTGTGCGTCTGTACCTTCTGTCTTGGGGTTGTATTCATAACTGCAGTTTTGTCAATGTGTTATGATTTTAGTTCTTTTTATTATTTTCTTTTTTGTGCACTTCTCAGGGTATAAGATGTTACTGCATTGTGTCTGTCTGTGATCTTTTCTGTGCATACCGATTGCCATTTTGTTTTACTGTGTGATTTGTATTTGTGTTTTTTTCTTGTTTTAATGTTTGCATCTGCATTTGGACCTTTTTTTTGTTTTACTGTGCATGGTTATATTCTGTGGATGTATTTTTGTGGTCAGTAACTATCTTTCTATGGGCAGGGGGCCATCCCCCACGTCCACAAGGTGAGGTGAGGTGGGGACAAGCGTGCCGAAGTCGAATGGTGACAGGAGTAAAAAATGACTATACAGGCAAGATCTAGCCGCTCCCATATCAACTAGCAGCCTCACTTTTACCCCATTCAGTCTCATCTTGTTATACACTGGGGGGCGATATTTCAGTGGGGTGGCCCCCACCACCATGGGGAGGTGCGAGGGAAGTCCTTAAAATCCAGCTCCTGCGGTGTGTAGTCATCCTCAGGCTCCGTTTCCCCGGGGTCTAGGTTGGTGTCCGTAGTGGCGTCTCCCTTGGCACCCTCGTCGTCCTGGGACGAGACCTTACGGCATCCCTGAGTGGTGGATTTCTGTCGAACAGCTCTGAGTTGTTCTCTGATGTCGTGGATGGGACATTTGTTGCTGCACACTGTGAACTCCCATGGGTTAAATTGTTAAATGTAGAGGAGGAAAGGGAGGCTGAGATTGTGGGAGATGGAAGAGTGCAAGGAATAGATATGTTGGGAGAGTTTAATGAATCTTTGATCACGATGGAGGAAGTGAAAGAGGAAGTAAAGCAGATGAAAATAGGGAAAGCTACAGGTATGGATGGGTGTGCTGTGGAATGCCTGAAAAGTGGTGGAGCGACTATTGTTGACTGGTTAGTAAGATTGTTGAATGAGTGCTTTGTGCAAGGTATGGTGCCAGTTGACTGGGCAAGTACTTGTGTGGTCCCACTGTATAAATGTAAGGGTGATAAGTATGAATGTACTAGCTTTAGAGGTATAAGTCTGTTGAGTTGTAGATAAGATGTATGGTAGAGCATTAATTAAGAGGGTTTGAGAGGGTACAGAGGGAGTGATTGGTGATGAGTAGTGTGGCTTTAGGAGAGGGAGGGGATGTGTGGATCAGGTGTTTGCTGGGAGACAGGTGTGTGAAAAGTATTTAGCGAAAGGTAAGGATGTGTTTTGGGCATTCATGGATTTAGAGAAAGCATATGACAGAATTGATAGGGAGGCTTTGTGGAATGTTTTAAGATTGTATGGGCTTGATGGCAGGTTACTAAAAGGAGTGAAAAGTTTTTATGTAAATAGTAGAGCGTGTGTAAGAGTGGGAAATACTGTGAGTGATTGGTTTCCTGTGAGAGTGGGGCTGCGGCAGGGATGTGTGATGTCGCCTTTGTTGTTTAATATTTATATGGATGGTGTTGTAAGGGAGGTGAATGCAAGAGTTTTAGGTGGAGGACTGAGTCTGGTGAATGATGGTAGAGAGTGGAATCTGAAGCAGCTGCTGTTTGCGGATGATATTGCACTGGTGGCTGATTCAGAGGAGAGATTGAGACAGTTGGTAGAGGAGTTTGGAAGGGTGTGTGAAAGGAGGAAACTGAAAATAAATGAGAATAAGAGTAAAGTGCTGAAGTGTACGAGGTTGGTAGATGGTAGGATGATGAATATAGTTTTGAATGGTGAGCTGCTTGAGGAGGTTGAGTGTTTTGAGTATTTAGAGTCACATGTTGCTGTGGATGGAAGAACAGATGGAGAAGTGAAGTTTAGAATAAATGAAGTTGGAAAGGTGCTGGGAGGAATGAAAAAAGTGTTTAGATGTCATTCACTCAGAATGGATGTAAAGAGAAGGCTGTATGAGGGTACTGTGGTACCGACTGCATTATATGGAGCTGAAACATGGAATATGGGTGTAGCAGAGAGGAAAAGTTTGAATGTAATGGAGATGAGATGTCTGAGGATGATGTGTGGAGTGATGCATATGGATCGAGTGAGAAATGATGAAGTGCGAAGGAGAACTGGAATTGTTCGGGAGATGGCTGATCGAGCTGAGCAGATGGTTTGGGCATATGGAGAGAATGGAAAATGAGTGATTGGTGAAAAAGATAACTAGATCTGATGTGAGAGGTGTAAGGCTGAGAGGAAGACCACGAGTAGGATGGATGGACAGTGTGAAAAGAGCACTGGATGCGAGAGGGTTGTCTGTTGAGCAAGGAAGAGTGGCTGTGCGTGATAGAAATGAATGGAGGGAAATTGTGAATGAATAAATGATGACGCAGCCCTGAGGGGATATTCTCCCGCATTTTGTCTGATCAGCTGATCAGGTCAGGTGCGGGTAAGGGGGATGGGTCCATTATGATGTGGCAGGGGTAAACCAGCTTTGCTGTCGGGCCCTGCTGCAGATGTCACTGACTGCACTGTGTGGTTGACCCTTGTGCGGTGTGGTGTGGTGAGGATCTGTCCCTTCTCCCCTTTGGGGCTAAGATGTGAATGAATGTGTATGAGTGGGTGAGTAAATTGGTAGTGTGTTGACCTGTCTCGGCTACCTCCCTTTTCTTGGGGCAAGCAGCCTAGGTATATAGATAGATAAATAGATAGTCTCTTGTGTTAGGGTGCTTGTGTGAGGGGTGGGCCCTGGGGATGGAGGGTGTTGGTGTAGGGTTTGGCTGGACTGGAGGTGGGCGAGAGGTGCGTGGTGGTGCTGCTTTTAGCGTGGGGAATTTGCTCACAGCGCCAATCTGCTGTGGTGTAGTACGGGCAGCCAGGAGGTGACATACGAGCTGGATATCTTTATAAAAACCTAATACCGATAAGCCTAACGTACAAATCAATACCCTACACTAAAGCCTAAAGATGAAAATAGCTAAAGCTAACTGAATAGCCACTGTGTGCTCCCCCCGAGTCCCGCAACCCTCACTGTTAATATACCCTCGCTTTGTACTCGAAAAGATGGTTTGAATGCTTTGAGGCTCCAGATGTGTCTCAATCATGGATTACTGACGAGTTCTGCCAACTAGTAGTTGCTTCGGTATCCCAAGCTGCACGTGTAACAAGGGCCTCTATACACCATGGAAAAACTGCCACGGAAATTTTATAGGAAAAAAAAAAAGGAAAACTATATTCTACACTAATTTAATCTATAAACGAGAAAAGAAATTATCTGCCAACAACATTGCATTAGTTCTGCAGTCTCCACAATCTGAAAGAGAGGAATAGTAAGTTAGTCTGAATTTTGTTCTATTCAGCCATGAATGCCCTTAACTTGGGATTCGAAGCCAGATGATTATCCAAGGGACCTGTAAAGCCCATTACTGTATTGCCGTCTACCACATTCTTAGGGTTCACCCTAGATTGGGACGACGAAAGGGAGGGAAAGATTGAAAGGGAGACGGAGAGAGAGCGGAAAGGACGGCATGAGGCAGACAGGAAGGCGGGAGGAAAGATAGGGAGGTGGAGGGATAAAAGGGATGGAGGGGGATGGGCAGAGACGGGAGAGTGAGGGAAGAGAGATTGAGAAGAGGTAGAGGTAGAGGGGAGAGGAAAGAGGAAGAAATAAAGCAAGCATGGAGGTATAGATAGATAAGAGATGATGAGAGGAAAGGAGCGAGAGGGAGATGTGAAAGGGAGGGAGAGGAAGAGGGAAGGGTAGGGAGAAGAGAGGTGGAGAAGGAGGGAGGAAAGAGAGGAGGAAAAGGAAAGGGAGAGAGGGGAAAGAGACATGTGGAATGTGGATGGGAAGTAGGTACAGAGGGACAAGGAAGAAGTGAGAAAGGGGGTTTGGGAGAAAGATACCAGGAAGGAGATGGATAGAGGGACGGAGAGAGCACGAAAGGAGAACAGAAGGAAGAGAAGGGAGGGAGGGTGGTGAGAAGAGGAGGAGGGAGGGAGAAATACGAAAAGAGTGCGGGAAGGAGAGGGTGATGGAGGGAGGGGCACTGAAAACATATTATTGGGTCCGTATCTTATTTATTTTATTTTTTTCATGCAAGGAAGAAGGAACCAAAGGCCATAGGCCCGCAAAAATTGTTCGCTCCAAGAAAAAAAAAAAAAAACTATGAAACTGAGCCAAATTCAAGATCCATTCATTTCCAGATGCCTGGACACCCTGCGTTTGAAAGACTGGAGATCATAGGAAGTAGGAAATAGAGACAGAGGAAGACAGTTCCAGAGTTGACCAATTGCATAAATGAAGGACTGGGAGTAACGGTTAACTCTTGCATTAGAGAGTTTGGCAGAAAAGGGATGAGAGTTTGTTGCTAGACGGGTACTACGTGCCCGTCGTAGTGGTGGAGATGCAAGCAGACAGTTCAGAGGAACAGTGACCGTTGAAGTAGCGATAGAAAAGAGATAAAGATGCAACAGTGCGGCAAAGAGACAGAGGTTGAAGGGAAGCAGTAAGAGGAGGAGAGTTAATGAGACGAAAAGCTTTTGACTCCACCCTGTTGAGAAAAGCTGCATGTGGGGAGCCTCCCCACACATGAGAGTTGTACTTCACACAGGGGCAAATAAAACCTGTACAAAGTCAACAACCGTGCAGTGGTAAAGAAAGTTCGGAGTCGGCTTAGCACACCTAATCTCTTGGAAGTAGATTTTACAAGAGATGTAAAATGTTCTTTCCAAGATAAATCCCGACTGAATGAAACCCCAAGCATGTTCAAAGATGATGGAGAAGTTGGACATTATTAAACATTAGTGGGTAATCCTGTGGAAGATTTTGTCGGGTTGATGGGTGTAAGAACTGAGTCTTTGATGCATTAAAAACAACAAGATTATCCTTACCCTAATCAGAGATACGAGCCAAGTCAGACATTAGGTGTGCCATAGCCTCATCTCTTGTTTGTTGACGTAACTGGTGAGATGGACGTTGCGGGAACCGAATGGAAAGGTGAAGGGTGGAATCATCAGCGTATGAGTGGATAGGGTTAGATGTACACCCGAATGCAATAATCGGTAGTCCCTTAGTTGCTGAAGCCAAGGGAAGGATAGACCGAGCGAACGAACACGGCCTTCCCCCTCCCCAGCCCTCTCCACCCAACCCGTCCATACCCAACACCCGTCTAAAAGTTGCCGGGTAGGTTTGTAACATTCTGCCTGGTGATGTTACCTTGTGTCCATGTCTACATGAATTAACATTCATGTAAGTTACCATTAGTGTTAATATCATACCATGAAGTAATGTGCGATAATGTGTTCCCAGCTAACATATGAACGTGGAGAAGCAATGTAATATAAGTAAAGGCACGAGTATGAAAAAAGCTGAGCGAGTACAGTTTTAATGGATTATAATTATATATTCTTATTAACATCAAGTAAATAATACATTCCTAATGTATGAAGCTATTTCAACCATATTTACGATTTCTGTTACCATCTGGCGGTGCTCCAGGTTGTCAATTATACAAAAATGTTTTCTAGTTATTTATATATAGACAGGAAATCAACTACTAATAATAATCCTTCTATATATGAGAGTTTGCTTCAAAGATTCGAGTCATCCACTGATACGAATCAAGCACACGCGCACGCTCACGCACACGAACGCTCACACACGCGCGTGCACACACACACGCGCGCGCGTGCACACACACGTACACACACGCGCGCGTGCACACACACACACACACACGTGTTGCATAGTTGCACACATACGCATATACACAGACCTGCAACACAATGTCAATGCAGAGCCAGTCAATCAGTTACCCTTCCCCCATCATTGTATCTTTCATCCTTTTCACAGTAATAATTACATCAGCAGGTGTAAGTGTAATGACTGCACTGTGGGATTACGTTACTTTACAGCAAACGGTTAGACGGCTAGTCCCATGAGGAATAATTTTGTTTGGCCGCTGCAGTAATGCCTAGAGTAAAATACAGTAAGTCTTCTCTGTCTAGCATTTAAGTCTTAGATTCGCGTGTGGTAAATGCCTAGTTGTTTTCTGTAAGGACTGGCAGCATACAAAGGTCGTAACCCCGATACAATCTGCTAGCAATACACAACTTTATGGCTCTGTGACACCAGCAATGGAAATTGCTGGGTGAATTTCATCTACCAATTTTAACCAAAGAGGACTTGCTCCTATACCGTATGGTATCAAGCTGTCCACCATAGGTATATAAAATGTGTGCTCAAAGCGTGGAAGATGTTTCGTTCATGATCTGGGATTTGCTGGCTTGCACTACGGTGAAGTGGCAACGAAGGGTGCGGGGTGGTGGGGAGTGGAGTGACAGACGGTAAAATGTATCGTAAATGTAGATGAAATAGTTTCATATACTTGAAATGTGAATATTATTTACTTGATATTATTATGAATGTATTAATAAAATGCAATTAAATAATTCTTCCTTTACATCACATTGGTTCTCCACGTTCATATACTAGCAAGTAACACATTATTGCTCATTACTTCATGGTATGTTATTAACGCTAATTGTAACGCACGTAAATGTTAAATATGTAGACATGGACACAACGTAACATTCCCAGCCACAATTGTTACAAACATACCCGGCAACATTTAGACAAGGTTGGGTAGAAAGGGGTTGAGTGGGGCGGGGAAGGGGGGAGGGAGGGGGGGGGGAGGCCGTGTTCGATCGCCCGGTCTTTCCTTCTCTTGGCTTCAGCTACTAGGGGGGGGCTACCGATTATTGCTTTCGGGTGTACAACTTAGGTCACTGATGAATAAAAGGAAGAGAGCTGGGGATATGACAGAGCCCTGAGGAACACCACTGTTGACAGATCTAGGAGACGAGCGATGGCCGTCTACAACAGCGGCTACAGAACGACCAGAAAGGAAGCTAGAGATGAAGGCACAGATAGAAGGAGAGAAACCGTAAGAGGGCAGTTTGGAAATTAATTATGCCAGACTCGATCGAAAGCCTTTGAGATGTCAAGTGCAATGGGAAAGCTTTTGCCAAAGTCCCGAAAGAGGATGACCAGGAGTCTGAAAGGTAGGTGAGAAGACCGCCAGTGGAGCGTCCGGAACCCATACTGACGATCAGAAAGAAGGTTGTGACAGGAAAGATGCTTTAACATTTCTCTGTTAAAAACTGATTCAAAAACTTTTGAAACACAGGATGTTAAACCAATTGGACGATAGTTAGAGGGTTGGGAATGTTCACCCCTCTTAGGGACTGGCTGAATGAAAGCAAACTTCCAGCAAGATGGAAAGGCGCAAGTTGAAAGACAAAGGCAAAAGAGTTTACCTAGGCAGGGTGTAAGCACAGAAACACAGTTTTTGAGGAAAACAGGAGGGACTCCATCAGGCCCATATGCCTTGTTAGTATTGAGGCCAGTGATGGCAGAAAATACATCAGATGAAGAAATTTTAATGTCAGACATGAGGAAGTCAGAGGGGGGAAGTGATGGAGGAACAGCACCGGAATCGTCTAAGGTGGGATTAGAGGAGAAAGTCTAAGCAAAGAGATCTGCTTTATCCGTAGAAGAAATAGCTACAGAGCCATCAGAGCAGAAAAGAGGAGGGAAGGATGATGAGGTAATGTTGTTAGAAAGGTTTTTGGCAAGGTGTCAAAAGGAGCGGGAAAAATTCGAGTTGGAGAGCTGAGAGCATTTAGAGCGAAGAACAGACTTAGCACGATTCCGGGCAGAAATATAAAAAAGATATGATTCAGGGGTGGGTTGGCTCTCGTACGTTTTGTAGGCCTTCTCCTTGTTGAGGACAGCATTAGAACAAGCATGATTATACCAAGGCTTTCTTGCATCAGTCAAAGGCTATGAGAAAGAAATATATGCTTCCATGCCCTAGAGATTAACCTCCGTAATGTTCAAGGCACACTCAGATGGCTCCCGGCCATGGAAGCAATAGCCATTCCAAGGAAAATCAAAGAAGTACTGCCTGAGGGCCTACCAATCCGCAGCTCCAAAGTGCCACAGGCAGCGTTTCTTTGGAGGGTCCACAGGCTGCACTGGAGCACTAAGACAGGTTAAGGTAATAAGGTTATGATCGGAGGAGCCCAACGGAGAGAAACGATTAACAGTGTAAGCAGAAGGATTGGTTGTAATGAAGAGGTCAAGTATGTTGGAACTCTCTCCAAGGCGGTCAGGGATACGGGTAGGGTGCTGTACAAGCTGCTATAGGTCATTAAGGACAGAAAAGACGTAGGCTTGTTCACCAGGTGGATCAGTGAAAGGGGAGGAGAGCCAAAGGTGATGGTGAACATTAAAATCTCCTAGAATGGAGATTTCAGAGAAAGGAGAAATGGATAGAATGTGTTCCATTATGGAAGTAAGAGAGTCAAAGAATTTTTGATAGTCAGTAGAATTAGGAGATAAGTAAACAGTGCAGATACATTTAGTCAGACAATGACAGGATAGCCGAAGCCAGAGAGTAGAGAATTCACAAGAATCAAGTTCAGGAACACGAGAGCAAGATAGGTCGTTGCGTACATATACACAACAGCCACCTTTGGCTTTGAAATGAGTATAGAGAAAGTAGGAGGGTACAGAAAAGGGTTTGCTGTCAGTTGCCTCAGACAGCTGAGTCTCGGTGAGGAAGAGAAGGTGAGGTTTAGAGGAGGAGTGGTGGTGCTCAACAGAGCGAAAGTTAGAGGAAAGTCCGCGAATGTTGCAGAAATGAAGGAGTGAGTCAGACAGTGGTTCCAGGCAGCTCCTACAGTCGCCACCAGGAGAGGGGCGGATGGTGGGGGCATTATGTTCCTCCCCCCTGGGGACTCCGAGGCTTGGTTGTACGTCGCCATTATTGTTGAATTTTTAAAAGAAAGTGTAGTGTGTAGCGTGCATGTAGTTTGGTGTTGACAGTTAGAGAAACTTGTATTGGAGAGCATGCTGGCCTACTCTCTGTGTTACTGAGACACTGAAAAAGTTCAGCAAAAGGAACTGGTCCTGAGGGCTGATAAAACGGGAGCTCCAGCTCTTCCTGTCATCAGCTTTCCATCCACCTTGGGAGTACTGCCCTGCTCGACTGGTACCGGCGAAAACCATGTTAAATATAAACTCGTTTGAACATACACACACATACACACACACACACACACACACACACACACACACACACATACACACAAAGAGAGAGAGAGAGAGAGAGAGAGAGAGAGAGAGAGAGAGAGAGAGAGA
>JAGKTI010002586.1:56565-65417 GCA_018397915.1 Birgus latro | reverse complement strand
CTTCAATAGTGTACGGTGTAAGACAGTGGTTCTCAATCAGAGAGAGGGAGAAAGAGAGAGTAATCGGTAAATAGCCTATCATAGTTATTATGAATATGCTAATAGTGTTGTAAGGATAATTACAATTTCAGTTAAGTAAATAAAATACACTGAAAGCATTAGGCCTGTTTTATTTCCCAGCGACCCATCAAAATTCCTCTCTTTTGGGTCGCGACCCATTGTTTGAGAATCACTGGTGTAAGACAACAGGAAATGGGTGTTAATCGATTTTCCAGCATTTTGAATTCCCCGTGGCTCGCGGATAATCGAGGCTCTACTGTATATAGATGTAGGTAAAAAAAATGTGCATATTAGAAAATAATATCTATCAATCACTGTAAAGGGTAATTCACCATACTTCCCATTCTGCTAAACAGAACATGCTGTCTGACTTAAGGTTTTACAGTGGAAAATTTTCATGAACTACATAAAACATCTCTCTTCAGCTGCTGAATCTGGTCTTTAAGTAAACAGTATATTTAAGAGAAGTAAATACGGAGGCTAAGAGACTGACAAGAGATCAAGCTGGGTGAATGAATTTTGTGAGGAGAAGCACATGACCAGGGATATGGCACCTGTTTTTAAAGTGACAGCATTTAAATTGGCTCTATCGGATAAGTGTACGTGAAGCTACAGAACACGGTGATATTTTTTTGTCTTATCAGATGGAGCCAGGATTCTGTGGGCTTGAATGATGAGTGGATGGAAGTGTGTCCCACTGAACTTGGCAAACTCTGGCTGTCTGGACACTGCTACTCCTCATCCCAACCTAGGATGGGAAAGGAAGTCCAGATGATGATGATGATGATGATGAAATATAGAAGAATAAAGTAGGTAATAACTCATTCCATTATTTAGCAAGAGAAAGTATTAAAATAATAAATCAAAAAATACATATAATAAAACAGGTATTGATGCTGAAGAAGTAAAATGTGATGAACAGAATTAAAAGCTGCATCAAAATGTGCATGACCTCAGTTGTAGATGTTATACAACTCATGAAACAAGTCTTCTAATTTCAGAGATTTGAATGGTGGATATATAAATGTGAAGGCCATTAACCCATGCACTTGACTGATTTTTATTCCTACTTGACCATTTCCATACTTTATTTCACAATGCTACCCACATGCCTATGATGGAGATTAGGGATGGGATGACGATTATATGTAAGGTGGATTTCCCCATACACAGAACTTCCTTTGGAGGATTTGTGGAATGTACAAAGCAGTTTGCCACATTTATGTAAACAAATATGCTGAAAATATACCAGTAATCATAACACCAATAAACAAAAACTATAGGATGCATCTGTTAACCTAGAGCCATAAGACTGTGCAAACAAGACAGTGAAAATCTACATCTTAAAACTCTTACCTTATCTATTCATATCATCTGATGAGTCTGGTTGATGGCCATTAGGTTAGTCTGGTGGATATTTCTGCTATGTATTCTCAAGCGCTGTTACCTCTGAGGTGGAGAAAGTTAAGGCATAATGAGATTCATAACATATCATATCATTTATAAAGGTTCCAACATGCTTGCATGAATCAACCTTGGTCACCTAATGGCAGTTCTCCATGCTGCTTGATCTTTGGCAGCCTTTCTGTTCAGTCCTTTATCTCTGAGGTCACACTATGACATCATCCCAGGTCTTTTTCAGTCTGCCACTCACAACCTTACTCTCGACGTTCACATTTCTTACTTTTCGCACCAAATTCTCATTCTCCATCCCTTCCACATGTCTTTACCATCTCAGTCTACCCCTCCTCATCACAACACCAATACACTCTAGTTCCATCCTTCCTCTCAATTCTTTAGTTGTAAACCCAGCCCCACCATGCTTTGCATTCAAGGATGCACTACACATCCATCAAATCACTGTCAATTCTGTGTGTTTGAGCCAACAAATACAGCATCCTCTTCCTTTACTGCCCAGGTCTCACTACCATAAAGCATTCCACTCCTAACACAGGCTGCACATAGAGATCCTTTGGCATGGAAGGAGAGCCCTCTCAATGTCAGGAGATGCAACAGCTCCCTGAACTTCATCCAACCACTCATTCTAGCCACAGAACTAGCTTCTGCCCCACCTGTAGCACATAACATGTCTCCCAAATAATAATAATAATAATAATAATAATAATAATAATAATAATAATAATAATAATAATAATAATCTGGTCTAAAGTGCTACTTCTTCCACATATACATTATTTTTACAGTTACAAGGACTGTGATATCTCTCATATACAATACAAGCTTTGTCAGTAAAAAAAAAAAAAAAAAATGAAAGTGGCAATAATTAAACTCTATAATCATCTGTCACAGTACCTCTTTCTAGGTGGTAGCATTTTGAAAAAAGAAATGCTTTCAGCTGTCTCTTAAAGGATTAAAAGAAGAGAGTTGACTTATGGACAATGGCAATCTAGTATATAATCAGAGGCTCTATACACACAATAGAATGATCAGAGACAGATGACTGGTGAATGGCTCCAGGCTCGTCAAGACACAAGGAGTCATCTTCATTGAGTAACATCACACACAGGTGTGCCGATGGGAGTTTTAATAATTCAGCAAGATACTTCAGTTCACCAAACTTAAGTACCTTGAATGTAATAAGACACAGTTTAAATTCAATTCTAGCCTTAACTGGTAACCAATGCAACTCAATTAAGAACGGGGTAGTCAAGGTTCTCAGGGGAGACCAAAGATAAGCCGTGCTGCCCTGTTCAACATACACTGAACTATTTGGAAGACCAATCCACAGTGAATTACAATAATCAACAAGAGACAAGACCACTGCATGGATCAGTGTTAAGAGGCAATGTCTCTATTCAGGAATTTTCTCACAGTGTACAGATTTCTGATATGCAAGTTACACCCTATGACAACCTGAATAACATGTTCTTTGTAATTTAACTTTGAATTAAAATAAACACCCAGATTTTGAACAGAACTGACTGGAAGAAGCTGTGACACACCAATGTTCAAAGCCACGACATTATCAGTGCCGTCACCCCTTCTGTCTCCTCTGATGATGATCTCAGTTTTACCATCATTCAGCTTAAGTTTCCTCCTAGCCATCCAAATCTTAATATCAGACAACAGAGATTCAAGCTTAGTCTTAGTATCAATGATATCTGACACCTTAATGTAGAGCTGGGTGTCGTCAGCATAAAAATCTATCTATCTATCTATTGCCAGACGCCATAATCCCGTTAGGGGTGGCCATTTGACTTTGAGTTATTTGTTTTATGGGGAGGGGCACTAACCCTCCACCAACCCACTTGCTGATACGTAGGGAGCACGTATGGTTTGGTTATATGGTTACCACCCAGAATTGTAAATGGTTTCTTGGCTTACAGGGAACAATTTGGCTTGTCACTCAATGTAAAGCCACCTGTAAAAGAAAGAAAAGCAATAAGAAGTGACAGGAAAGATGGGAGAAACACGAAGAGAGGCGGGCAGGCACAGAAAAATAATAATAAAGGGTAAGGAAGAAGTAGGCAGCACTACATCAAGTGAGTGGATGATGGTTGCCACCACCTACTCTATAAATTCACCCAAAACATCTTAACAAATTTAATGCACATGGTACATAGCATATACAAAAAGTCCTCCCAAAAGTCCATGCAGTTACAGTTTAACTATGTGGTTGCCCAAGAAACGTTTGCAACACCCCAAAAACAAAAAATTACTGATCAAGACAAATTTTCGCACATCATAAAGTGAGAAATCCATCCATCCATCTATCATCCAATCCTATGTCACACCACAGAGGAGCGTAGGAGCCCGGAGCTAAGCAAGTTGGTCCTGACATTTAAGATGAGAGTGACCAGCCTCACTCATCCCTGAGTGGCATTACATGAGTAATAAACTCTTACCACCCCTTGGATACAAATCTGCACTGGCTGAATCCGATAAGAGCACCTTAATTACTCACTAAACCACCAGGTGCCATAATTTGGTTATATGGTTACCACCCAGCGTAGTAAATGGTTCCCTAGTGTACAGGAAACCATTTGCCTTGTCACTCAGAGTAGAGTCATCCATAGACAGAAGGAAGAGGAAAGAATGAAGGGAAGAAAGACAGAAGAGGAAGGAAGGAATGGACGGAGGATAGGAAAAAGCAGATCCCCAAGAGCAGCACTACATCGAGTGAGTGGATGGTGAGCATCCTCAACTATTACCTGAGACTTTGTCCATAACACCTATGACCAAAAAACTCATTTTGGCTTGGTTTATCTTTTATGCCATATCTGAAAATATTGTGCTACTCTTAACAATTTCACTATCATAACTATGATATTCAATTACTTTGCAGTTCTTCAAGATTTCTAGAAGAGGAAACCACCACACTATGCCTAATTTTTTTTTATCTCAATTACCCACACTCATATCTCACTGCCAACACCTATGGTCATTTATTTATCCCTCCAAATACTGTAACTTCAGTACCAGATGAATACTATAATCAACCTCCTTCACTGTTGGCATGTGTTTCAATGGCACCTCCACCTGCCACACACACCAGGAATGTCCTATCCCTTGAAAAGAAGCAGATGATTATCAGAAAACTCGACAAGGGATGGAGCATGAGTCAGGCAGAGGCAAAGGTGTAGTGCAATAGCGCCTCCTATGCCACTGAACCACATGGGCTTTCTCTGCCTACTCTTTGGTAAGTTTATTCACCCTAACATCATCTGTTTAATACAATGAAAATGAAGATGATGATGATGATGATACTGATGTTTATGATGAGGATGATGATAATGCAGCTGCTGATGATACTGATACTGATGATACTGATGCTTATGATGATAAAGATGGTGATGACAATGACAATGATGCTATATAACTCCACTTGCCTGGAATATGAGGGTGCTAAAGCTGCTGGCCAGTTTGAGCACATGACTTAAGTGTAAGTGATAGCAGAAGTGTGATTTCATGCGGTGCTTGTTGTGGCAGGACCAGTCAGTGCTGCCCAGGTCATTTGTATAAAACCCACATGGCTGTTTGCTGCTGCCTTCTGCTTGGTACTGGACAACACAATGATATCTGAAGGTTAGGTGGAAATTAATTACCTATCTCTCTCTCTGTCTATGGTCAGACGCCTTAATCCCGTAAGGGGTGGTCACACATATAATGCCTCCATGTTGCCCTGTCCCCTGCAATTTTTGCTGCCCTCCCCCCTTTATCCCTTTTCTATCACTACTTCAATGGTCACTGCTCCTCTGAACTGGCTGCCTGCATCCCTCCACCACTGCGATGGGCATGTAGCACCCGTCTAGCAACAAACTCTCATCCCTTTTCTGTCCAACTCTCAAATGCTAGAGTTAACCATTACTTCCAGTCCATTATTTATGCAACAGATCAACTCTGGAACTGTCTCCCTCTGTCTGTATTTCCTACTTCCTATGATCTCCAGTCTTTCAAACGCTGTGTGTCCAGGTATCTCAAAATGAATGGATCTTGAATTTGTCTCTCTCTCTCTCTTTTCGTTTTTTTTTTGAAGGAACACTTTGTGGGCTCCTGGCCTCTGGTTCCTTCTTCCTTCCCTTAAAAAAAAAAAAAAAAAAAAATCCCATCTCATATACCTCTACAATCCAGCCTTTTATCTCATCTTTGGTCTCCCCCTTCCTTTCCCCTCCTCCTCCACATACACATTCCTCGTTACATAGTATAATTATACTGTACTGTACATACCGTATATAAATAAAAATAATGCCATGCTTCCACTTAGGGAATCTCCAGACAAACAGTGAGAATGACCAAATTAAATACCGGTATATGAGTGAGGGGGGTATGAGCTGGGGGGAGGGCAGCAAAGTGGTGGGGCACAGGGCGACATGGAGGCAATTTGTTTGTGGCCACCCCTTACGGGATTAAGGAGTCTGGCAATAGAGTGAAAAAAAAAAAAAAAAAAGTGAGACAAAATACCGAATCGGTGGTCATTTACCAAACTGGCACTTCTGACTGGAAAATATTATCATTTTTATCACCACATACGTTCATACGGACCTAATTATCTGAAACCCAGTAATATATTTTTCCTAATTTAACTATTCATAAAAAATCTGGATTTGGAGCAAAAATTAACTAAGTTAGTAGGTATTTCCCCTTAAGATCACCGACATGCCTTGACAGACTTATCATCATCATCCGGATCTCCTTCGCCACCCTAGGGCAGGGTGAGGAATAGCAACATCGAGACAGCTCAAATCTGCCCAATCCAATGGGCCACGCTTCCATTCACTCATCATTCAAGCCCCCTGAATCCGGGCTCTATTGGATACGCCAGAAACATTTACCATGTTTTGTAGCTTCACATAAACGTATCTGATAGAGTCAATCCTGATGCTGCCTCGTTAAAAAGGGGTGCCAAAATCCATGATCATGCACTTCTGCTCACAACATTCATCCAGCCAGCTCGATCTCTTGTCAGTTCCCTAGCCTCACCGACTTCCAAACCTCTCTTCCTCACACACTCATCCACTATATCTCTCCACCTTCTCCTTGGCCTACCTCACCTCCTCCCTCCTTCAAATTCGTTCAGATATACCTCTTTCACCACTCTGTTGTTATCCATTCTCTCACATGACCATTCCATCGAAAACACTCTCTTTGATTCTGATGTCCACTGACTTTCTCACTCACATCTTTCATGAATCACATTATTCATTTCGTATCCTATCCACCCTCTGTACTCCTCATACATTTCTCAGCAGTCCCATCTCCACTGCTCTTACTCTTGACTTTTCATTTTCATGCCACACCATAGTCTCACATCCATATGTTAAAGTTGGCAATAACACTCCTTCATATAAGCCTAGTGTAGCTTCAGCACTCAAGCCTCTGTTTCTTATCAAGGCCTTCATTGCACCAGCTACTTAACTTCCTTGTATCACTCTACTTTCACCTTCTTTTGCACATTTTCCTCTCTTTTCTATCAATGTACCCAAGTATTTGAACTCTCTCACCAATTCCAGTCTCTTTCCATTCACTGTGGCATCACACTGGAAGTCACCTTCTCTCTCAATAACCATCACTTTACTCTTTTCTACATTTACTCTCTGGGCACGACACTCACAGACATCAGCAAAACTCTGTACTAGTCTACCAAGTTCTTGTCCGGTATTTGCAAGTAATACTGCATCATCAGCATACAACAGATTTAAGATATTCCATCCAACACCATTCATTACCATCGCCATCCCCCTCTCCATTACTCGTGTTTTTACTTCTCTCATCACCCCATCCATATATATCTTGAACAACCATGGGGACATCACACAACCTTGCCGTACGCCCACACCATTCGTGAACCATTCACTTAGATGCTCATTAACCCTTACACATGCTTCACTACCGTCATAAAAACTCTTGACGGCACCTAGCAGCTCACCATCTACACCATACCTGCGCAAAACTTTCCACAATCCTTCTCTGTCCACTTTGTCATATGCTTTTTCCAGATCCATGAATGCCATAAACACCTTATGGTCCTTCTCACAAGGCTTCTCTGCTATCTGTCTCACTGCAAATATTTGATCCACACATCCTCTGCCACTCCTAAAGCCACCCTGTTCATCACTCACTAGGACTTCTGATATCTCTCTTACTTTCTCTATAATAGTTCTTCCATATACCTTCCCTACCACACTCAATAAACTTATGCCATGATAATTCTTGCACTCACTTCGCTCACCTTTGTTTTTGTACAGGGGTACAATCACAGCCTTTTTCCACTCTGCTGGCACAGTTTCACTCATCCATGCCTACTTACATATCTCCAACAAGCACTTCATTCCACTCTCTCCACTACAGTTAATCATCTCTGCATACACCTCATCAACCCCAGCTGCTTTCCCATTTTTCAGCTGTTTCACAGCACTCTTCACCTGTGCAAGTGTCAAGTCTCCTGGCACTGCATTCCTTCACTGCACACCCCCAAAACCAATCATGTTTACAGTCACTCTGCTCCCTCTGTTCCCATTCATCAGGCTTTCAAAATATTCTTTCCATCTGGTCCTTACTTCATCCCCTAGGGTTAATAATCTACCACCTGCATCCTTCACACCATCACATTTCTTTCTGCTTTCACTTCTACATTTCTGCACCTCTTTCCAGAATAACTTCCTTCTTTCCAGAATAACTTCCTAATTTCAGAGTAGTTTGCGTTCATTTTTCTTCCTAGATCATTTACCTCCTTTTTCCTCTTCACTAGTCTCTTTACGTGCTTCTTGCTCTCATTATATTCAGTTCTTATTTCAACTGAACCCCTGTCCTGTAACCACTCTAGGCATTTCTTCCTCTTTTCTTCCACTGCTCTTTACCTCATCATCCCACCACGCCGTACCTTTCTTCTTTGTTGTTACTCTTGCCACACCACACACCGCTTAAGCATTCCTACCTAAGCAATCCCTATATGCATTCCACAGGCTGTCCAGATCCATTTCATTCCAATTCACTGATTCTAACTCCTCACCTACTTTGATCCTGTAATCATCTGCCATTTCTTTGATCCTCAGCTTCTCAACTTTCAGTCTTTCTCCCTGACTGCTCCTCTTTCTCTTGATCCACCTCACTCCTCTCAGCTTGATCTTGCATACCACAATCATATGATCCGACAGACCTCCACTTCGTCCTCTCACAGCCCTTGGTTCAGCAACCATTCCCATTATCGACCTCTCTACAAGCACGTAATCAATCAGGCTTCTTTCAACGTGATCCCCATTCCCTCTGTACCGTGTATGTTTATGGGCATCTTTGTGTTTGAAATACGAGTTACAAATGCACAACCTCCTCTC
>JAGKTI010002586.1:46565-54065 GCA_018397915.1 Birgus latro | reverse complement strand
AGTTTCTTCCCCTATTTTGATGATGCTCTTTGGTGTACTGTAGTCTTGCCCTGGTTCATCTTTAGCCCTATTTTGACACTTTCTCTAATAATTTAACATTTCTCCATCTACAGTATGCATATTTCTACGTTTTCCCAGTCTAACTTCCTGAAAATTCTTTCTACTAGGCATACAATGATATTGCTAATATAGTTGTTCAGGTTGAGTAATATCTCATTTCGATATACATTACTTGGAGTGTATTCTGTGTAGCAGTAACTTTTCAAGTCCAAATAAAGCTACTGTCAACTGTAAGAAAAAAAAAAAAAGTGATAAGGCTGGGCAGTGCAGTGGGCTAAAAACAAAAAGCCAGTTTGCAATGGAGAGTTTCAAGTTCTTAATAGACTGGCCTGATATATCTCATTTATTTACTCCCTGTCTCACCCTTTGAACAACACCTGACTTAGTGTCAGGAGTTTTAAATGAAAATGTAAACCACAGAGGCCAGTGTGTCGAGAGGTATGAGCTATCTGTGATGAGCACCACACTCATTTGTATTTATTTAATAATTTTTTCCTGCAGAATATTTAGTAATATTTCCAAATTAGTGCATTTTTATATGTATGTATATAATAATAATGGAGCAGAAGATATTGTTACAACCCACATAATTGCTAACATTCGCCCTAAACACTGGTGTGGTGTGAGCCAGCACAAACGACTGCTATCACAATTTCCGCGCCAGCCATTGGGTGGCGCCACCATTCCTGAAGTTACAATTTTCCCATAGAGACTCACGCGACTTTCCCCTCTTATCTTTATACTCTTTGGTAGTAGTAGTAGTAGTAGTAGTAGTAGTAGTAGTAGTAGTAGTAGTTAGTAGTAGTAGTAGTAGTAGTAGTTAGCAGTAGCAGCAGCAGCAGTAACAATCATGGAGGTATAATAGGGAGGAGGCAGAATGTCGCTCTTCCTCTATCTGCGCAAGTGAAGTCGGTGGGCGGGGGCTTAGTGGCGGGGGGGGGGGGGGATTGACTCAAAACAATGCAGTTTAGCAAGGCGACTTATTATATTTAACTAATTCCTGTTTTTCACCACACACACAAATTTGGAGATATATTATTTGATATGCAAAGTATATATAAAGACATTCCTTGTCAATGATATAGATCCCTGAAAAACCCACCAGGCACCACACCATACTTAGAAAATGTAAAGTTCTTGATTTGTTCGCCCCACAGATAATCATTAATATTTCTTACAAGAAATGCTAACAATGTGTTATTTTGACATCATATTATACTACAGTGCCTACAGATAAATATGAATCAGTCATTTACACCAATAATAATCACAAATGGTAGTATCATTTAATAAATCAGGTTTTCATCTGCGATGGAGGGATTGACTCGAAACATTGCAGTTTTTTGCCAATTGTCTTTTCAAAAGATCAGCTACTCCTCCAGCAGAGTCTTCCAATGACACCTAAACTGTTTATACTGAGAGGATTATTTTTTCTCAAGCCATCTATAGCATTCTGTAATTGTACATTTTTCCTTAAGAGCCTTCATTTTGACTGAAGAAAAGTTTTAATTTTATTCTTGGAAGCTACAAGTTTTTCTTCATTTTCAGCTATCTCTTCAACTTAGCCTTTTCAGGACTCACAGAGGACACCATAGGAGAGCTTAAGGCTTCATCTATAGGCCTATCCATAGGAATGGAACAATCAATAGTGCCTTCTGAAGTACCAGTACTGGTATCAACACTAACAATTCTACTGCTGTTAACAGAATCCAGTTTAACAGACTGTGCTGCTGGTACCTCCCATTTGGCTGGGCTTTTCCTGGGCAATTTAGTTTTCTTCTGTAAATATGATAGAAAATCAGCAAACACACTTGGCATCACACCTTCCCTAACATAGTTCAGTGTGGTCTGTCAAAATCCTCTTTCTTAAAATGATGAACACAAAGAACAGCTGTTAGAAAGATTAAAGTCCTTCCTTCATGTTGCCTCTATCCACTTCCTGCAAAAAATTTCACCTCTTGGGAACCTACAAGATAAAATACAAGCAAAACAGTTTTTTGTCGAGAGTACCAAATATGGGGTCAATTCAGATTTCTTTGCTCCAAGACAAATCCATTTCCAGAAGGATTTTAAGTTATAAAATTCCAATTCATTTGCAAGGGAAAATTTATTGATTCCAATTCAATTAAATCCACCACAGTTTAAATTTCAAGTTACCTAGGCTACAGATATTTATCTATTCCACCTCAATGAAATTCATTCTAGGTTGTAATCCTCCTTACCCCCAGCATACCACTGCTAAAGGATAACCAAGACAGAAACCCTTGTTAGTTTTATAGTCTATATTAAACCAATGACTGATATAAAGTTACTCTTATAGTATGAAAAAGTTGGTAATTATTAGACATTACATGCCTTTTAAATCAAGTGGATGAGCTGAAGTTAAACAGCATAAGTTAAGATTAGATCAGATTAGGTGAATTGGGTTAGGTCAGGTTAAGTTAGGATGAGCTGGGTTAAGCTGGCTTGGGGTAAGTACAGTTAGACGGGTTAATTTAGTGCCTGGTTAAGATAAGCAAGGCTAGGCTGGGCTAGGTGGACTAGGTTAAGTTAAGTTAAGCTGGGTTAGGTTGCTTAGGTTATAAAGGGTAATTTGGGATAGGCTCTGTGGGTTAGGTTAGGTGTTTGAGACAGCAGTATATCCTAGGCCTAGCCTTCTTATTGGCCAACCGGCCACAATGCAGAAGCACTTCGCCGGTATTCTTTACTTTCCTCCCAAAAAAAGTTGGAATATTTAGTATCAGCACTGGTGTCTGAACTGGATGTCGATTACTGGAGGTTGCTAAAGTCTTAAAAAAACATCAGTATCGAATCACTAGACCATAAATGATCAAAGAAAATGTGTGGAAAAGAACCCAACGTCATACAGTTTTAAGCCCATTTCTAAGAAACCATTTCCTTATTTAACCTAGTAGTTTTACCTATGGAATGTTACAGAGTCCCGTCGATCCCTCTGCGTACACTCAAAAGCAGAACAAACAAGCATGTTGAGTGGTTACACAAAATATATTGAAGAATTCCACTCTCAGCTGAAATTTGGGTTAAAGGGGGGCAGGGGGCTGAAGCGTGCTGGCTTCAAGTCACGTGACCTCATGCTGACTCCTCACTTATTATACCTGCATGGTAACAATAATATAACAATAACAACAATCACACCAACCTTGCTCTGAATATAAAACAATCCTCCTTTACTCTTGCTGATAATGTAAAAAAAACTCGTAATTTTTCCGTATCTTCTCCACATCCAATTCCTTGACATTCAGTATTTGTTTAGCCTACTCTTGACTCATGCCCACCTTCTGATTGGTTGCCGAATGTTTGGCACTCGCTGTCCCACCACCGGCTCTCTGTGCGGCTGCTTAGCTTGCTAGAAAATGAACACCATCATCATCATCATAATCCTAACCCAAATGTGAGCTGCTATAAACTAACATCATTATCATTATAATCCTAACCTAAATATGAGCTACTATAAACTAACATCATCATCATCATCCTAATCCTAACCTAATTGTGAGCTGCTATAACTATCATCATCATCATCATCATAATCCTAACCTAAATGCAAGCTGCAATAAACTAACATCATCCCTATAATCCTAACCTAAATTTGGCTATAAACTGAAATAATGAATGACTATGGCATATATAAATGGTTTTATTATAATTACCATTATCATAACTTACCTAACTTGCTTATAAAATCATCATTCATTTCATTCATTCATTCATTATCCAATCCTATGTCGCCCCACAGAGGATAAAATCAAATACTGCATAATACCTGCCCAACTTAGTGGAAAACTGAATATCAGTTAGAAACTACAAATAATTATAATGCTAATCCACCACCTGCTCTTTGTGCAACAGGAGGATGGGGACACTGAAGATGAAATGGAGGGATGGGGTGGACAGGGGTATTAGGGATGGTGGTGTAAGTTGCAGAAAGGGCAGCCTAATGGTGGATGAGAGGGTGATATAGAGGCTATCAGCATGTGGTCACCCCTTCCAGGATTAAGGGATCTGGCTACAGATGGACAGACAGATAAATAAACAGACAGATACACCATTGGTAAGTTGCCACAGAACTGGAAGAGATCCAATATCATTCCTATAATCAAGAAGGGCTCTTGACACACACCTCTTAACTAGAGGACTATTAGCCTAAAGTACTGTATTGTCTGCCTTGGTCACTTAATGGTGGCTTTCTACAATGCTCGATCTCCAGCAGCCTCCCTATTCTGTACCTTATCCCTGAGATCATACTCTTTCTGTCTTTAAACCTCTCTCTTTTTGTGTCTACAATTCTCTCTCAGTTTAACTCTGTTGTTTCCAAATCCCTCTCTCTCTCTTTTTTTGCCTCTAAATCTCTCTCTCTTTGTCTCTAAATTTCTCTACTGTATTTTGTCTCCATATCTCTTTCTCATTTTTTCCATCTGTCTGTCTCATCTTTGTCTGTCTCATCCTTCTGCCTGACAGTCTGTCTCACCTTTCCATCTGTCTGTCTCAACTTTGTCTGTCAGTCTGTCTACCTACTGCATATGTTTGTCAACCTATCTCAAGTTTCTGTATATCTGTTAGTCTTATTTTTGTCTGTCCATCTATCTATATCAGTGCTTCCCAAACTTTTTTGGACGCGACCCTGAACACGCAATTTTCTTGGCCTGGCGACCCTCAGGGCGGAAACATAATTTTAGTGATTCTTCACTAAATTTTATTTATTGATGCTTTATTATTCACAACTTTTTTCCTGTTCCAGTCTCAGCGATGCTTTGTATTCCAAAATTGTGATGTAAATATATTTGCACTATTTTGTACTTTTAACCTTTTCTATTTTCTTATTTTTATTATAATCTTTTCAAACCATCCTGCAACCCCCAGGTGGATCTTGTGACCCTCATTTGGGTCGCGACCATGGGTTTGGGAACCACTGATCCATATGCTTGTCAGTCTGTCTCACCTTTCCATCTGTCAGTCTCAACTTTCCATCTGTCTATCTATCTGCCTATTTGTCCATCAGTCTCTCTCAACCTTGTCTGTTTCAACTTTCCGTTTGCCTATCTATCTGTCTGTCTATCTATTGAACCTTTCCAGTCCTATCAGCTGGTCCATCCCTCCACAAGCATCCTCATCTCCAGCTGATCACTTCATTCTGGAAGTATCACAAGATGTACTGGCTTCAGGACCGCTTGGGTTAAGGTCCTGATAGATCTGAATATACTAACAACTCAGACTGCTAAATTATCATATCCAGTTACCTCAGTCTCTCTAGCTATAGGTAGATAGACAAGATAGAATTAATAGGAAGGGGACAGGGCAACATGGAGTTGATTTGTTTGTGGCCATCCCTTACAGGATGAAGGCATCTGGTTATAGACAGATACATAGACAGACGGATACATTACTTAGCTTCCTCATTCTCACCTCTTTCACCCGCTCATTCTCTCCTGACATATGAGAGAGGAGGGTGTAAGTTGGGGGAAGGGAAGCAAAATGGGAGGGGTCAGAGTGACATGGAGGCAATGTGTTTGTGGCAACCCGCTAAGAGATTAAGGGATCTAGCTATAGATAAACAGACAGACAGAAGAAGGAAGCAAAGGCCACAAGCCCACAAGATTGTTCTCACCAAGAAAAAATAAAACAAAATAACATAGTTAAGTACAATCTAAAACTGGAGACAAATTTTGAAAATAGGTGTATCCATATTTACATAAACAGTCTATAATGGTATTATAACAATATCCTTTTCAAATAAACTAGTCAATGTTCATTCTGTTGTGCTTGTTTCAAAAGTAATAGGACTAAGCATTACTGGAAATAAAAAAGAAACTAAAGAAATCTATAAATTATTATGTTCAGACTTACACTGCCTCTATGGGTTACATTAGATTTGCTAGAATATAATTTCATGTTATGGTCTATACAGTACTTCTAGTGATTTTATGAAACTGGTTGGTACCTAATCTTTCATCATCCAAACCTAACATAATCTAACTCCTGGGATTAACCCCTAAACCGCGGGGTTGTGTGAGGCGGTCCTGGCACTTCCAGCTGGTGGTAATTCGCGTTCTGACTTATTTTTATAAAATATTGGCCCAAACTAGCCTGAGTGATATAAATAGCACTCAGGATTCTCCTACAGTTTTTCATATACAGTAAAACCTCGATATAACGGACTTCAGTAGATCGGAATTCGCTTTTATCGGACTCGAGGAGCTACCGGACTAAACTCCTATATATCGGAAAAAGCCCAATATAGCCAGAAAGCAGTCCGGACTGCCTGACAACTTCAGCTATGTTCACCACAATAAGACAAGTAAAAGACATGTTTTTCAGTGCACAGTACAGTATTATTATACCATTTGATTAATGTAGTGAAGGTATACCATTTGATTAATGTAGTGAAGGTATAACACAGTACAATACTGCAATGGTGCTGAAAACCACTGATGCAATCCGGACTAATGTCTGATATATCGGAAAAAGTCCGGATGTCGCTTTTATTGGAAAATCGCATATTTCAGACTGGCCTGAGCCCCAATTAGTCCGTTATAGTGAGGTCTTACTGTATATTTATATTTTGAAGGCCCCGGCTACTTAAAAAGAAAACAGAGGCACCCAACTGACGGCCCACAGCTTGAGCCATCGCCACCGAGCGTCACGAAAGTGACGGCCTGTGGTTAAGTGGTTAGAGGTGTTCTGATATACTGCATTACAATAGGTATCCAAATCTAATCATAAAAATAAATGGAACAAATAAAGTGAAAATTTACCCTCTTACCTTCTTGAGAACTGAATCCTGGCTAATCTAATCTCCTGCTCAAAATACCTGGTACTGTCTGACTCTTTCCCTCCATGACTTTGCTGTGCCACACAACTCTAAGGAAATATAGTCTATCTATCTATCTATTGCCAGACGCCTCAATCCCGAACGGGGTGGCCACAAACAAATCGCCTCCATGTCACTCTGTCCCCTGCCATTTCACTACCACGCTCCCAACTCACACCCCCCTCTCTCATATACCTCTCCACTCCATCCCTCCATCTCATCCTCGGCCTCCCCCTCCCTCTCGCCCCCTCCGCCTCACTCACATACACTCTCCTCGTCAATCTTTCACTCTCCATCCTCTCCACATGCCCAAACCACCTTAATGTGTTTCTCCTAATGCTTCCCATCACATCCTCAACCACACCACAACGCTCCTTCACTTCCTCATTTGTTAGTCTGTCTCTCCATGTGACTCCACATGCTCCTCTCAAATAACTCATTTCCACTGCTCTCACTCTTGACTTCTGTCCTTCCAACAGGGTCCAAGCTTCACTTCCATATGTCAGAGTTGGTATCACAATACTGTCATGTAACAACTTTTTCACTTCCATGCTCACCTCCCTGTTTCTTATCACTGCTTTCAACGAACCAGCAACCTTCCTTCCCTGCTG
>JAGKTI010002586.1:2162-37382 GCA_018397915.1 Birgus latro | reverse complement strand
AGAGAGAGAGAGACCATTCAAAAGTTTGTCGAAGGAAATTCATCTTTTTTAGAGTAAAAAGGGTATACAGTAGTCATGAAAATCATGGTAGGATGTTTTTTCTTCTGGCTGGTTGGGGAAGGAAGAGTGCAAAATCTTCCTGCCTGTGTCTAGTTCTTGCTGTGAAAAACAAGTCTTGAGTTACGACACAGAAGTGGTCATAAATCTATCTGTTGCCAGACGCCTTAATCCCATAAGGGGTGGCCACAAACAAATCGCCTCCATGTCACCCGTCCCCTGACATTTCGCTGCCCTCCCCTAAGCTCACAGATCCCTTTCTCATATACCTCTCCACTCCATAATACGAATCATACACAAAGTCCATTCCGTACTTGCCAAGCAGCTGTAGAGCGTGGGTGAATGCTGTCATGGCCTCCCGCAGCCGTCACCACAGTCACCGCAAGCATCGTGGGACTCGCCCTTCTAACCATACATAAAGCAACATGGTCCAGACTGATGCCCATGATTGTCTCCCGTCCTTGGAGACTGACGGGGAGGGGCAAGAAATACCATTGCCTCAAACACAAAACATGACTATGGAAGATGGTGCAGCGGCCGCAGAGCGAGCGGCACTGTTTGACACAAGTGACACAGGTCCTAGTGTCAAGAACCAACAACGCACAGTGGACGCCGATGTGCCAGCACTGAACGTGGCGCGGACTTCGGTGTCCCGGTATCCTTAGAAGGGAATTTTGGCTGGACAAGATTTGCTGGGGAGAGACTGACAAATGAGGAAGTGAAGGAGTGTGTTGTGGTGTGAATGTAGATGTGATAGGCATTAGGTGAAATACACTGAGGTGGTTTGGCAATGTGGAGAGGATGGAGAGCGAGAGATAAAGAGAGTGTATGTAAGTGAGGTGGAGGGGGAGAGAGGGAGGGGGAGGCCGAGGATGAGGGGGAGGGATGGAGCGGAGAGGTATATGACGGAGGGAGGTGTGAGCTGGGAGGAGGGCAGTGAAATGGCGGGGGCCAGGGCAACACGGAGGCGATTTGTTTGTAGCCACCCCTTACGGGATTAAGGCGTCTGGAAATATAGAGACAGAGATTAGTACTGGTTAAACTTGGTTAGGAGGGATTCCATCAGCCTCCCATCCCACCTAGAGTACGGTGACGCATTTTACTATTCATTCCTATTGTCTCCACATGATTCAAACTGTGGATATTGGTACGATCGTGGTGCACGTGTACTCTCCGGCAGAATGCACTAAGATAAACAGTGATAGTAAGGGACTGCCAGGAACCTGAGCAGTAAATCGCAGTGTGCCATGGGTGATCCCGTGATCACCCGAGGCAGTTGCCGAGCCTGGCGATCGCGCAAGACACAACTCGTCACAGGTGATGGGGTGGTCATCGAGAGGGGAGCGAATGGTAGGGGCCTCTGCAATGCGTACTAGTCAGTTTTTGCTGCAGCCAAGTGGCCAGCCTTGGTGGGAGGGGGCAGGAATGTCAGTTGGGGCTGTATGGACCATTTGTGAGCAGGATCGTTGGCATATTCCACAGAGTTTTATTGTAGAGTGAGAGGGAGACTCGTGTGACTGGACAACTCTGGTAACACGCGCCAAGCTATAGATCGAGTAGCGTGAACGTTAATATGCTGGAGAAAGTCTTGTAATAATCCTGCCTAACACTGTGATTGAGGTAGCGGGAGGCCCTGGCAGCAGTGAGATAAGCATGGAGGTTATCAGCTGTCTGGTCAGTGTGGTACGCTGCAGCTGCAGCCCGCCACACCTTCCCCTCACTGTCACGCAGGCGGCCATCCCACACTCAGCCATCTGACTGACGGGCAATGTATCTCGCATGATTGACTTGCTAACACTTAACCCAAAATTCCTGCACTACGGCAACTAGGGACGTATAAAGTGCGGTGGATGAGGTAAGTATGTGACTGGCAAATCAGGTGGTATGCCTTTAACATAGGCCTGTAACGGAGGAGGGATATTATTACACAGGGGCAATGTCGGAAGCGGGTTGGAAAATGTGGGGAAGTTGGAAAAAGAAAGGAGTCCCACGTGTGTGCTGGTCACGAAAGAAGGTGGACGAGGGAGTGGGGGAGCGAGGGAGGTTGGGGGTAACATACACTCCTCGTCAGTCTCTCACCCTCCATCCTTTCCACATGGCCAAACCACCTTAATGTGTCTCTCCTAATGCTTCCTATCACATCCCCATCCACACCACAACGCTCCTTCGCTTCCTCATTTGTCAATCTGTCTCTCCATGTGACTCCCTCCACATGCTCCTCTCAAATAACTCATTTCCACTGCTCTCACTCTTGACTGTCCCTCCAACGAGGTCCAAGCTTCACTTCCATACGTTAGAGTTGGTATCATACTACTGTCATGTAGTAGCTTTTTCACTTCCATGCTCATTTCCCTGTTTCTTATCACTGCTTTCAAGGACCATTCTAATTCCAGATGAAGCCGTTATATTACTTAGCTGAGTGGGTCTTAGGAGATGAGTGTTGATACTGGTTCCATTAATGAGCAGACGTGGGAAATATTAAGACTCTTTGACTCCTGGGACTTTTTCCTATATAAATCAGAACCCTATTTGCGCTAGCATGGCCGGGACAACTTTAGTATACCATTCCAAACCGTACGTGGCTGAGATTAACGCAAATGTTGAAAAGTATCAACACCCTCAGGCTCCTAAGCCTTGTCAGTTTCCTTTACAGATACGAGAAACAGTGTCCTCATGGTCGGTACAACTCTAGTATTCCATTCCAGTTAATACCAGACAGTGAGATGTAGTTTTAATACTAGTACCATCAATAAAGACATGAGGAAAATATCAACACTCAGGCTCCTAAAACTGGTCAATTCCCTTTTGTATAAGCTCGCTAGAGCCGCTTTAACGCTGCCATGGTCGGGACGACTCTAGAATTCGATTCCACACTACAGATTCCTAGGTGTTAATATTGGTGTCATTAATAAGAGGCTGAGAGACAACGGGTTAATTTCCGTTATAAATACGTCTGTTAACCATCTCACGTTTATTACCCCATTCTATGCTGCAGAAGCATACGAGTGTCAATAGTGATACCATTAATAGAGGTTGAGGGGAAACACTCGATGGCCACTGAAACGGGTTAATTTCTGTTATAAATATGTTTACTAACCATCCCAAGGGTGGAGAAGCTCTTTTATTCTATTCCAGCTAGTGTCAGACAGTAGGAGGCTAAAAGTATCAATGCTGTTACCAATAATAGAAGCTGATGGGAAGTATTAACATCCCTGAGCTCCAAAAACTGGTTAATATCCTTTATACATTGTCTAGGCTTTTGTGTGTCTCACCGGGTGTTCCAGCCAGCGAGCATCCACCCTCAGAATGTGTGGTATGCGGCCAGCCCTCCCTCCCCCCACCCTCATCGCTCTCTCTCTCTCTCTCTCTCTCTCTCTCTCTCTCTCTCTCTCTCATGGAGCCGTATTCATATGTTAGCCAGCCTATTATTAATAATAACAATAATAATAATCATCATCTAATCCTGCATTGTCCCATGAGGAGCGTAGGAACCCGGGACTACACAAGCTGGTCCTGACATTTATGCGTGACCAGCCTTACTCATCTCCGAGTGGCATTACGTGAGCAATGAACCCCAACCATCCCTTGGATATAAACCTGCACAGGTTCAATCCGGTTGGAGCGCCTTAATTACCTACTAAACCACCAGGCGCCTAATTTGGTTATATGGTTACCACCCAGCGTAGTACATGGTTTCCTGGTGTACAGGAAACCACTTGGCTTGTCACTCAGTGTAGTCACTCGTAGACAGAAGGAAGAGGAAAGAATGAAGGAAAGAAAGACAGAAGAGGACGGCAGGAGAGAAGGAAAGAAGAGAGGAAAGGGCAGACACCCGAGAACAGCTGTGAGCGCCCCCAGCTACCACAATAATAATAATAATAATAACAATGATAATAATAATGACAATAATAATCATCATTATCATCAACAACATCACGATCACCACTATCATCTTAATCATCATCATATCTCTATTTTCCCACCATAACCCCAGGGGGTAGGGGGTTTCAAGAATTCTCCCCCAGTATCCCTGCTTGTCGTAAGAGGCGACTGAAAGGGTTGGTGGTGGGTTAGTGCTCCACCCCGTAAAAACAACTAACTTGTAGGAGGAGGCTGTAGCACGGGCCGAACAGGGTAGTACTCCCGAGGGGAATGGAATGCTGGTGATAGGGAGAGCTGGAGCCCCTTTCACTAGCTACCTAATCCTCCTCCTTTGCTGACCTTTTCAGTGTGACAGTAACATGGAGAGTAGACCAGCATGCTCTCCCAAACATTTCCTCTAACTATCATATGCACTACACCACAGGCACTTTACATATCAAACAACGTATCTCACTACGTTACAGGGGTTGACGCCAGCAAGGGCATGCGGCCAGAAAACTTTGCCCCTGCTACCTAGTGGCGGACTTTCGGGGGGAGGCTTGACAGGGGTTCCGCCGGCATAGATCACGGGTCCGGGGCGAGATTGGGCTCGAACCTGTGCTAGAGGGTACAGGGCATTGCGGTTCCCAGGCTGCCGCTTCCGCTCAATAGAGAGGGGCCCGAACCTGGGAGTAGCGCCCCAGGAGGCTGCCCTATCAGTGGGTGTATAATGGCGGGGCAGTTGCAGTGCCAAGGCGCGCTTGGAGGGTGTCCCTGCAGGTGTCCTGGCAGGGTGCCCCGAGGCCACTACCACAGCCACTAGTAAGCTGGTGGCCTAGGGGTCCCAGATCCATTGCCTGGACCTAGGACTGTGCAGTGGGCTGGGCCTTTGGAATGTTTACCTCCCTTTATCTTACCGACTATGACTAAGTACAGTAACAAGCATCAATGCAAGCCTAAGGACAGCAAATCACCAGGGGGTTTAGGGTGGGCTCATGGAATGTGGGAAGTTTGAGGGGAAGAGCGGGGGAAGTTGTTGAGGCATTTAGTAGGAGGTGGGTGGATGTGGCTTGTTTGCAGGAAGTCCGGTACAGGGGTGGATCAGCCAGAAAGATTGCTGGGAAGGATTGCTACTATAAGCTGTTTTGGCAGGGGGGAACTGACGGATATGGGGGTGTGGGTGTGTTGGTTGCGGAGAAATGGGTGGAGTATGTCATGAATGTCATGAGAGTAAGTGATAGGATAATAGTAGTGAAAATTTTGATCGGACGGGTGATTGTTTCAGTTATATCAGCATATGCTCCGCAGGTAGGATTGGATGACGCAGAGAAGGATAGAGTTTGGGATGATTTAATACGTGTAGTAAGTGGTATGGGTGATGATGAGGTAGTGGTTCTGGGAGGGGATTTAAATGGTCATGTTGGTGAAGCAGCTCAAGGTTATGAAGGAGTCCATGGAGGATGTGCATATGGTGTGAGGAATGTTGAAGGGGAAAGAATAGTCGAGTTTGGGGAGGCTATGGACATGATTGTGTGCAACACACATTTTAGAAAAAGAGTGAGTAGATTGATTTTTTTTTTTTATGTGTTCGACTCTGGGCATAGGCTTCACAGCCTGCTATCAAGGCCCAGTCGTCCTCCTACAATCTACATGTCACCACTTCGGCGCTTAACACCCACCGTCCATATTGAATACATGCTAGGGCTGTCTCATACAGGACTGGTGTATTGGTATTAGCGGGGTCATTTTTACGACATGTCGGCGGGTCTCCTGGTAGATCAGTAAAGCCTGATTTAATGAAATTCAAATTCTTAAACTGTTCCCTGCACCAGCGAGGATTCGAACCTGGGTCCCTTACGTACGAGTCCGGGGGAAATAGTAGTCAGATAGATTATTTTCTGGTCAGGAGGGTTGATAGGAGATTAGTGAGGGATGTTAAAGTTATAGGAAGCGAGGAGTGTGTGCAGCAGCACAAACTGTTGATTTGTGACATGGTGCTTAAGGAACGAATGACGAGAAGGAGGACATATGTACCTAGGAGGAAAATATGGAAGCTGGGAAACCAATCAGTAAGGGATGCCTTTTATAGTGAGATGAGGAGAGTGGTGGCTGAACAGGAAGCCGTAGATAGAGACGTTAATGAACAGTATAGAGCCTTAAGAACAGCCTCTTGAGAGTTACCGATGCAGTGTGCGGTTGGATAGGGGGCCCACCAAGACATAAAGTGACTTGGTGGTGGGATGAGGGTGTAGAAGCTGCAGTTAAGGAGAAAAGAAGGCTTTTTCGGGAATGGAAGAAGGGTGGTAACAGGGAGGAGTACTTGGCTGCCAAGCGCAGGGCTAGAAGACAGGTATACAGGGCGAAGTCTGAGTCACAGAGACTTTTACTTGATAATCTAAATCATGAAGGAAGGAAAAATATGGTTTTTAGGGTGGCAAATCAGGTGAAGAGAGATAATCGGGACATTGTAGGCGAGCAGTGTGTGAAGAATGATGAAGGAAGGGTAGTGGTGAACAGTGAGGATATTAAAGATGCATGGAGAGAGCATTATAGCCGGTTGTTGAATGAGGAGTTTGATTGGGATAGGGAAGGTTTGGAGCCAGCTGATCCGGTGTTTGGGCCTTGGCCTTTGATTGACGCTGCTACTGTGAGTGAGGCAATAGGCAGGATGCGGGTGGGGAAGGCGGCAGGTGTGTCTGGGTTGACTGCCGAAATGTTGAAGGCCTCAGGAGATATTGGGGTGAGGTTAGTCACTGACCTGATAAATAGGATTATATATGAATGTGTGGTCCCAGATGATTGGCTGAAGAGTGTAATTGTAAATGTGTACAAAGGGAAGGGTGATGCCCTGGAAAGGGGAAATTACAGAGGTATAAAGCTCTTAGATCAGATAATGAAAGTAATGGAGAGAGTTCTAGAAGGTATGATTAGAGAAAGAGTGAATATCAATGAGATGCAGTTTGGGTTTATGCCAGGCAGGGGGACCACTGATGCCATATTCATTGTTCGACAGCTTCAGGAAAAATATATTGGAAAGAAAAGGGAATTGTATTTTGTTTTTGTTGATTTGGAAAAGGCCTTTGACAGAGTCCCTAGAGAGGTGGTGAAGTGGGCAATGAGAAAGCTGGGGTTGGAAGAGTGGCTGGTTAGGGTGGTTATGGCCATGTACGTGGGTGCTCACACCCAGGTAAGAGTGAATGGAGTTTTGAGTGATGAGTTTCCCGTGAATGTTGGTGTGCATCAGGGGTCAGTTTTGAGTCCCTTGTTGTTTATCATGGTGCTCGAAGCCCTCTCACGTGACTTCAGAGATGGACTCCCATGGGAGATGTTGTATGCTGATGATTTGGTGTTGATTGCTGAGAATGAAGGGGAGGCTGAGGAAAGATTTAAGAAGTGAAGAGATGGTATGGGGTACAAGGGCTTAAGGGTAAATGCAGATAAAACAAAAGTGATGATATCTAGGGTTGGTGGCGGTACAATCAGAGGAGAGGGAGAGTGGCCATGTGAAGTTTGCCACATGGGTGTGGGAAGTAATTCCATCTTGTGCAGTGTTTGTGATAGATGGGTGCACAAGAGATGTAGTGGTATTAGAGGTAGACTGCGAGATGATGCTGATTTCATGTGTGCAGTGTGTCGGGGAGAGCAGGTGGAGATTGTTAGGCGTGAGAAGGTTGAATTTGCAGGTGAGTCTCTTGAGTGTGTGGAGGAGTTCTGTTATCTGGGAGACATGATGTGCCGGAGGTGGGGCTGGAGTTAGCTCGGTTGCTAGAGTGAGAAGTGGTTGGAAGAAGTTCAAGGAGCTGTTGCCTCTCCTGACATTGAGAGGACTCTCCTTACGTGCTAAGGGGTCTTTGTATGCAGCATGTGTTAGGAGTGTGATGCTGTATGGTAGTGAGACCTGGGCAGTAAAGGAAGAGGATATTCGCAGGTTTAAACGTACAGAAATGACAATGATTAGGTGGATGTGCAGTGCGTCCCTGCGTGCAAGGCCTGGGGGGGGCTGGGTTTACGATAGAAGAGTTGAGAGGTAGGATGGGACTGGAGTGCATTGGTGTTGTGATGAGGAGAGGTAGGCTGAGGTGGTTTGGACATGTGGAGAGGATGGGGGATGATAATTGGGTGCTGAGGGTGAGAAGTGTTAATATTGGGGGAGGGGTTGGGAGGGGTAGACCGAGAAAGACATGGGACGAGGTCATTAAATGTGACTTAAGGGTTAAGGGACTGAATAGGGAGGCTGCGAGAGATCGAGCAGCGTGGACAGCCGCCATTAGGTGACCAAGGCCGAGACATGCAAGCATGTTGAAGCCTTCAAAAACGAAACGAAAACGAAACGAGTGGGTTGAGGTAGTCAAGGGAATAAGAAAACAAAAAGAAAACTACTGAAAGATTGCCCAGTTATATCGGTCACATACTCACTGTCCATTCAAGTCCTTGGAATCCTGACTCCAAATTACAGGAAGTACACAGAAGGAAGGTCATACAAATCTATACACAAAAGCGCAATGACATTATAACAGGATGGTCCGTATATAGCGCTCCACCACAAACTCATTTGGCGGTATCCTTGTGTTGTAGGGACGGCTCACTCCGCTGGTGTGGATGCAGGTGCAGCAGCGTGAGCAGTATTTAAATAAATGATGCAGGGTAGACACATAACGCTGACTCAGCCGTCCCCACAACATACAAGAATCTAAGGACGGGTTTTTATATATGGGCAGCTTTGTATATCCCTGTAGCAGCGATTATTGGTGGTTTAGTGGATTAAGGCGCTCCAGCTTCTCTGCCTTCCAGTTTTCCTCCCTCCCTCCCCTACTTCTCTCCCTTTATTTCTCTCTCTCTTTTCCTTCCTCCCTTACTTCCTCCGTTTATTCCTCATTCTCCCTTCCTCCACCTCCTCTTTCCCTCCCTCCCTCCCTCCCTGCGCCCTAAGTGTGTGTGTGTGTGTGTGTGTGTGTGTGTGTGTGTGTGTTTTCTCTCTCTCTCTCTCATAGTAAGGTTTACTAAAGGATTGGATGAAAGACTGACAATGAGGCAGATAGTGATAGCTACAGCTGCAGATAGACACAGGTAACTATAAATTATGAGAGAGAGAGAGAGAGAGAGAGAGAGAGAGAGAGAGAGAGAGAGAGTGAGAGGGAAAGATAGGTTATTGCAATATTCACTCTGGTTTGCCTGTGAGGTGTTTGGTAGCTGTATGAGTGATAAGACTGAAAGGCCTAGCCTCGGACCCCTCAGTTCCAAATAGGGCAAAAAAAAAAAAAAAGACTGCATAGATACCTGTAGACAGGTAGACAGGCCGTGGGGAGTGAAGACAGAAGTATGGCTGAGACTGACAGAATTGGACTCACACAGATAGATTATAGACAGGTAGATTGGTGAATGAGGACAGAAGTACAGACGAGTATTCTAATGCAAAACATCGGCCCAAGGATCGTATTTTAAGTAGCACGGAGGCTTCGTGGCATCTCCTTCATAGCGACTTATTCTTTCTTTACATTACAGCTCTATATCCTGATGAATGTTATTAATGCAGACTATGTTGATCATAAAGCAATATTAATAATATTCAAGAGAATGTCAAGGGATTATATGCTAAATAAATTGTTAAGGAAGAGATGCTTCGATGATTCTTAAGGTTACATTCTAAATGGCCTAGCAGGCTTCGTAGCACCTCTTCCTAGCCGATTTATTTTGCTTAGTACACCTTAGTATCTCTTGCATGCTACATACATCGTTCTTAAATCGACATAGTTTGCATCAGTGATATATAAAAGAATAATGTATATATGAAGAATAGATCGCTAAGGAAGAGGTGCTACGGAGCCTCCAATGCCTCCTGGAATACGATCCCATGGGAAAGTTTTTAAATATGGCTTCCAGGTACCGGGTGTACTCCGATTCACTCACACTCCTGCAAGTACAGTCGATTTGTTTTAAGCGGACGGCACTGGGCCACTCTCGCACCTGGAATACGAAGTCGTGGTTGCGTGAAATTCTATGACTCTTATTTATGAAGTAAGAATGAGTCTCCTTGGTTACTAGACAAAATAATTCTTCAATCTAACCACACTTCGTCATCCAATAAGCTGAAAAGGGGTTATAGATCTTTGTCAGGTGAAAACAAACTATCAGATTGTTGCGTCAGAACAGAAAAGTATTTAATAATAAGAAAAGTATTTACTGATTACTCAGTGCAAGAGTCAGTCCATTAAATTATTTCAAAGATTTATTAAAGAAAATCACAATCGACTCGAGAGAGAGAGAGAGAGAGAGAGAGAGAGAGAGAGAGAGAGAGAGAGAGAGAGAGAATCAGACTCTTCCTGGAGATTCCAGTGACAGGTGAGTTAGCGGGGAGGTAAATGGAACAGCCAATTACAACCAAGATGGCCGCCTGAGTTTACAGAGAGACTCGGTGATGTGTTTTCCCTTCGTGTGTTATGTTTCTGTGTTGTGTGAGCCTGAGAGTGTTAACAGCGGTGTATCATGGTGTGGATATACGCAGGGGGTGTGAATAATCTCCATGGCATCCAGAGACAACCCCGCAGTGAGTATATAATTTCATCATGTTATAAACGAAGATCTCCGTCAGGTGAAAACAAACCGACTACGGTAACCAAGGAGACCCATTCTTGCTTCGTAATTTAGGCTCATCGAGTTCCATGCAAACCACGGTTCTTCACGTTGTGAGTGACCTAGTTCCGTCTGGTGAAAGACAAATAACCGTGGTGTAACAAGGTTCATCTTCGTTTGTGGGTGGCCCACTGCAATAGGTCAGTTTCTCAGCTGGGAGTGAGTACTGGAACCTGAGAGTGTTAATACTGCTACCACAAAACCCTCTCATGGTCGGGACAGAGCTAGTGTTTTATTCCGTCTAATGGCAGACGGTTATATTCAGCTGAAAGTGCGCCGCTGAAGCCAAAGAGATAAAACTGGCACCATTTTTCTTCCCGTGGTCGGGACAACTCCATTATTTTATTCGATCAAACGACAGACGAATATTCTTAGCTGCGAGTGATTCATAGAAGCCTGAGTGTTAATAGTGGCATCATTCCCCCACTCATGGTCGTGATAACTCAAGAATAATACTCATGTTAACAACAGACTTCAGGGTTTCAATCCACGAGGGATGAAACTCACTGGAGAGGGATGTCTTCACGTGGTGACACCAAAGCGAATCCGAGTTAGTATTTGAAATTTATAGTAAACTTGTGTCTAAGGGCCAGTATTGACGAACGTGAGCCTCTTGTTTTCCTGTTTTTTTATGTCTCTGTTAATAGCCAGAAGCCGTAATCCCGTAAGGGGTGGCAGCAAACAAATCGCCTCCATGTCGCCCTATCCCCTGCCATTTCGCTGCACTCCCCCCAACTCACCCCCCCCCCCTCTCATATACCTCTCGACTCCAACCCATTCAATCCCAGACCATAAATATTATCTGCAGTTCACGCCAGGCGTTCATCACAGTAAAATAGGACTGGAATGTGACAGGAGGAAAAATGCCACCAGAGACCCCCTTTTCCTGTAAAACTTAAGTATAAAAAAGAAGCTGTTTTTCCATATATATATATGCACTGAATCATTCAGGAATAAGATCTTCCTTGGCTAGGTTAAATATATGAGAAATATAGGGCTATGCTGAAAACTTGTTAAGACTATAAACGTTTCTGCAAACGAACGCGAACAAGAAGCGGTGCCAAGGCACAGCAAACCCGTCCCCGGCAGTCACTTTAGTGCTGACGTATAAACACAACAGGATATCTAGTCAAAGATGCCACATATTAAATTTGGAGTAAATCGGGTGAAAGTTGACTATTTTATGCCCATCTGAAATTTTAGACCTGACCCACCTGACACTGATCCCCCTACCGCTAACTGAGGGGGTGACCCCCCTGATGTAATGAGGCATGATATAGGACGCAGATTTGAAAGATGCACCTTTAGGTTTTGGTTTTAGTTGGTATGACGAATTTGAAAGAAGTAATGGCGAAAAAACTATTTTTACCCATCCCCCCCCTCCCTTTTTGAGAGCCTCTACAGCCTGGGCTTTGGCTCAAAATTTGATCAAGTAATCAGGTCATAGCCCACCATCCCTGTAATTTTAGTCAAAATGGCACCAGTGGTTTTCGCGTAAAGCTGTTAGCAGACAGACAGACATATAAACGGACAAACCGAGTGAAAACAAAGCAAAACTTCTGTGGTGGCGGTGGCGACGTGGTGCGCAGGATTTGGAGAAGCTGAGTTAGGTGAGATAAAGTTAGGTACCTAAGTAAAGTTATCATAGGTAAGATAGTGAACTGTTTGGTTAGGATGCTGGCTAAAGTATTTACCTATTTTAGTCAAGCACGCAGGTTTAAGCATAAGTATGTTGGCTTTAATTCAAAATTTGGTAGTAAAAATAGTAAAACAATGTAATTATTTTTTATATTCACAGTAAAAAAAAAACACTATATCCTGAGGCATTCTGCTATTGCAAGGGGTTTTGGTACCTATAAATAACTGCAGGCCTAAGGAAACAGCCTGTGCCATGCATGCCATGCATATTTATAATGAAAAAAAGTTAATTACACGGAAATGACAGCTGATGCAATGGAGGAATGGATAGGAAAAGAAGGCATGGAGGATTGGGTTATACAAAAGCATGAAAGATGCAGTTGAACAGTGACTGTGACAACCATTAAATAATATGAGGATAAGATTTTAATGATGGAGACCAAGATCAAGCATATGAACAGTTTACGAAGCAGCTAAGAAAACACAACAGCCAGCACACTGAAAATTTATAAAACAGAACTGCATGAAGGTACTGTAGAAGTGGAATGATTTATGAAAAAAGAGGTAAAGCTTATCTGGTAGACTGGAATATAAAAAAGAAAAAAAATACTGAACCAGGTAACATAAGAAATCATTGCATACTGTTTGATGGCAAAGGTAGCAATCACAAGTATAAATACCAGAAAAGTATACTTACTGACCTGGAAATTCACAAGTAATAACTGAGACAGGGAAGGTGGCAATAGTACTGTACAGGGAAAGAACAGTGAAGTCAGATATAGAGGAACTGAATGAACAACTGCGAAAGTAGGCACACCTGATAACATTTATTTTTCAAACTCGTCTGCTGGTCAAGATTAGATGATAGGTGTGGAATGAAAGTGAAAAAAAAATGGATGAGTGTTACAGCATCCCTCATGTGGTGGTGTTGCAATGGATGTCACCATTCGCCAAACTGAATAAAGAAGCAAAGCAGTCTCCATGCTAAAAAAAAATATTTCTGTAATAACTTTGTATTGACATCTTACAATATAAAATTAGGAACACAGGATGTACTGGTACGGTACGTGAGTAAAGGTCCACATAATCACGATATACCGTTTCGTAGTTCCAGATTGGTGGGCTGGCAGTAAACATTTCATGAAAGGCTGTAAAGTATGCAACAATACATTCACTTCGCTCGCAAAAATTCAGAGCTAGATACCCTCAACAATTATTTCATCCAAATAATAGCATGTGGCTAAATTATAATACTTCGCCAATTAAGTATATTGTATTTTGCTGGTAAATGCATCCTCTTTATGCGTTCTATCGTCTGTTTTGACTTATTCTAACGTGTATATACATATTTCCTACATAAAAATAACCGCCTAGAATGGGTTAGCTATATCAAACAGAAGAAACATTCAAAATTCGCGCGCTGTTAATGCTCATGTAGCGTATTCTTGCCTAATCTAGCGACTGACGCTGAATTCAAACACCTGAACTGAGTTTTGTCACGACTGACGATTTTTTTTTTTTTTTTTTTTTTTTTTAGATGGTTGGCGCCCAGGAACATCTGACGACTGAATGTCGCCGTTCGACGCTTGAGCTCTTGGCTTTTAAAGTAGTTCCTAAATCGGAGTTGAAGTCTCTTTCCTGGTTTGTTTTCACCTGAAGTAACTGAACCAATAGTGTAAATCGGATTTTAAGTTACCCTCCATCAATCTCATGATGCTGTATGAATTACAGAGTAGTCGGTTTATTTTCACCCGACGGAACTGGGCCACTATTGTAAATCGGAGAATAAGTTTTCCTCTCCCTGTCTCATGACATTACATTACAGTCGGTTTGCTTTCATCCGATGGATCTAGACCCTTCTCATGTTTTAAATGCAAACCTCCTGCTGCAGTGGGAAATAATTACACTATACAATCACTTTGTTTTCAATTGACGGAACTGGACCACTTACACAATTTGAAGATTAAAATCGCAATAGCATGAAATTAGATGAGTCTTAGTTAAGGCTTAGGAATGAGTTTCCCTGGTTACCATTGGCTTTTCACCTTCACTTGTCTTTAATTTGCTGGTTCTATATCTGGAGTGCTGAGTTATAGCAACAGAGTAACTCTAGAACGTGATGCTAGGTGCGAAATGATACGGGAAGGGTATAAAGGATCAGCATTGTCTTTTTCTACAAATAGGCTACGTAAAATAAGCTGTAAAAGAAAAAAATATTATCCAGTTAAGGTGAAGAAAGTAGTGTCAAATCAGTCCTCCAATTTGAGTCTCATTTGTCATTATAGTCTGTTTTCATTTGATGAAACTGTGCAACTCTTGCAACTTGAATCCCAAGTTGTGGTAGCATGAAATTCAGTGAGACCTAGTTATTGAGGGAAGAATGAGTCCCTCTGGTTACTAGTCAGCCTTCCTGTCTGACTACACTTGGCTGTAAAGTAAGTTAAATTGGACTGTTATTATTATTATTGGTGGTAGGTGGGAGCGCTCACCTTCCATTCACTCGATGTAGTGCTGCTCTCAGGTGTCTGCCTTTTCCTCTCCTCCTTCCATCCTTTTCTGTCTTTCTTTCATTCTTTCCTCTTCCTTCTGCCTGTGGGTGACTCTGCACTGAGTGACAAGCCAAATGGTTTCCTGTACACCAGGAAACTATTTACTATGCTGGGTGGTAACCATATAACCAAATTATGGCACCTGATGGTTTAGTGGGTAATTAAGGGGCTCCAGTCGGATTGAGCCTGTGTAGGTTAATATCCAAGGGGTGGTTGGGGTTTATTGCTCATGTAATGCCACTCAGGGATGAGTGAGGCTGGTCACTCTCATCTTAAATGTCAGGACCAATTCGCCTAGCCCCGGGCTTCTACTCTCCTTTTGGGGCAACATAGGATTGGATGATGGATGGATGGATGGATGGATTATTATTATTATTATTATTATTATTATTATTAAAAAAAAAAAAAAAAATATTATTAGCAGTAGTAGTAGTAACGAACAGATAGAAAGAATATTTTGAAAGTCTGATGAATGGGAATAGAGAGAGCAGAGCCGCTGTAATCATGATTGATTTTCGGGGTGTGCAAGGAATGAATGCAGTGATAGGAAACGTGACACTCGCACAGGTGAAGAACGCTGTGAAACGGCTGAAAAATGGGGAAGCAGCTGAGGTTGATGAGGTGTATGCAGAGATGATTAAGTGTAGTGGAGAGAGCGGAATGAAGTGCTTGTTGGAGATACGTATGAAGGAATAGATATGAGAGAGAGAGAGAGAGAGAGAGAGAGAGAGAGGAGGCTGTAATTGTACCCCTGTACAAAAAACAAAGGTGAGCGAAGTGAGTGCAAGAATTATCGTGGCATAAGCTTACTGAGTGTGGTAGGGATGGTATAAGAAAGAAATATTACAGAGAAAGTAAGAGAGATATCAGAAGTCCTGGTGAGTAATGAACAGAATGGCTTTAGGAGTGGCAGAGAATGTGTGGATCAAATATTTGCAGTGAGACAGATAGTGCAGAAGGCTTGTGAGGACTATAAGGTGTTCATGGCATTCATGGGTCTGGAAAAAGCATACGACAAAGTAGATACAGAAGGATTATGGAAGGTTTTGCGCATGTACAGTGTAGATGGTAAGCTGCTAGATGCCGTCACAAGTTTTTATGATGTTAGTGAAGCATGTGTATGGGTAAATGGGCATCTAAGTGAATGGTGTGCGACAAGTTTGTGTGATGTCACCATAGTTGTTCAATATATATTTGGATGGGGTGATGAGAGAAGTAAAAACACGAGTAATAGAGAGGGGGGTGGCGTTGGTAATGAATGGAATATCTCAAATTGGTTGTATGTTGATTATGCAGTTGTAAATACTGGACAAGAACTTGGTAGACTAGTGCAGAGTTTTCCTGATGTCTGTGAGCGTCGTACCTTGAGAGTAAATGTAGATAAGAGTAAAGTGATGGTTATTGAGAGAGGTGACTCTCAGTGTGATGTTACAGTGAATGGAGAGAGACTGGAACTGGTGATAATTCAAATACCTGGGTACAGTGATAGAAAAGAGAGGAAAATGTGCAAAAGAAGTGGAAAGTGACGCATGGAAGGAAAGTAGCTGGTGCAATGAAGGCCTTGATACGAAACAGAGGCTTGAGTGCTGCAGCTGCACTAGGTTTTCATGAGGTAGTGTTGGTGCCAACTTTAACATATGGATGTCAGACTATGGTGTGACATGAAAATGAAAAGTCAAGAGTGAAAGCAGTGGAGATGGGACTGCTGAGGAATGTATGTGGAGTACAGAGAGTGGATAGGATACGAAATAATGTGATTCGTGAAAGATGTCGAGTGAGGAAGTCTGTGGACACCAGAATCGAAGAGAGTGTACTGAGATGGTACGGTCATGTGGAGAGACTGGATAACTACATAGTGGTGAAAAAGTATATCTGAGCGAATCTGAAGAAGGGAGGAGGCGAGGTAGACCAAGGAAAAGGTGGAGGGATATGGTGCATGACTGTGTGAGAAAGAGACATTTGGAAGTCAATGAGGCTAGGGAACAGACATGAGATCCAGCTGGCTGGATGACTATTGCGAAAACAACGCATGATCAGGGATTTGGCACCCCTTTTTAACGTGACAGCGTTCGGATTGACTCTATCGGATACGTTTATGTGAAGCTAAAGAACATGATGAATGTTTTTGGCGTATCAGATAGAGCCAGGATTCCGGGGGCTTGAATGGTGAGTGAATGGAAGAGTGGCCCATTGGACTGGGCAAATTTGGGTTGTCTGAACGCTGTTACTCCTCACTTTGCCCTAAGATGGGAAAGGAGGTCCGGATGATGATGATGATGATATTGATGATTATAATTATCATCATCATCATTATCAGCTGGTTCCTTGAAAGCAGTGATAAGAAACAGGGAAGTGAGCATGGAAGTGAAAAAGCTGCTACATGACAGTATTGTGATACCAACTCTAACATATGGAAGTGAAGCTTGGACCTTGCTGGAGGGGCAGAAGTTAAGAATGAGAGCGGTGGAAATGAGTTACTTGAGAGGAGCATGTGGAGTCACATGGAGTGACAGACTAACAAATGAAGACGTGAAGGAGCGTTGTGGAGTGGATGTGGATGTGATAGGAAGCGTTAGGAGAAACACATTAAGGTGGTTTGGCCATGTGGAGAGGATGGAGAGACTGACGAGGAAAGTGTATGTGAGTGAGGTGGAGGGGGGGGGGGAAGAGGGAGGGGGAGGCCAAAGATGAGATGGAGGGATGGAGTTGAGAGGTATATGAGAAAGGGGGGTGTGAGCTGGGAGCAGGGCAATGAAATGGCGGGGGACAAGGCGACATGAAGGTGATTTGTTTATGGCCACCCCTTACGGGATTAAGGCGTCTGGCAATAGATAAATAGATAGACAGATAGATCATTATCATTAGCAGCAGCAGTAGTAGTATTTAGGTTAGAACAAATTTGCTATATATTTTTTCACATTAAGTTACCCAAGATTTTTTTCTTTTGATCCTTCTTTTACATAGCGTAATGGCAGATAACAATAATAAAAATCTAAATCCTTGCCATAGCGGTTCTTCGTGAGTAGCACCATATCAGTGTTAATATATTATTGTACTTCCTCATTCAAAATGGAGTTTTGACAGTTTTAGGGCGATCTGAGTGAAAAGAGTATAGTCTGTGTGACTAGTACGTTATTCATTGTTTATGTGCTTACCTTAGTTATGCTGTTGTGTTGACGTTGCTCTGTTACTGTGTTACGTGTTATTGTGATACTGGTATGTGTTATTGTGGTACCGGTATGTGTTATTGTGGTATGTGTTATTGTGGTACCGGTATGTGTTATTGTGGTACCGGTATGTGTTATTGTGGTACTGGTATGTGTTATTATGGTATGTTTTATTGTGGTACCGGTATGTGTCATTATGGTATGTTTTATTGTGGTACCGGTATGTGTTATTATGGTATGTGTTATTGTGGTACCGGTATGTGTTATTGTGGTATCTTATTGTGGTACCGGTATGTGTTACTGTGGTATGTTATTGTGGTACCGGTATGTGTTATTATGGTATGTTTTATTGTGGTATTGCGTTTTTCAGTTTTTGCCGTGAAGAGTATGTATGAGAGGGCTAAGGCTGCAGTGCATGTGGATAGTGAACTGAGTGAATTTTTCTGTTTGAATGTTGGATTGGAACAGGGATGTGTCAAGTCCCCATGGTTGTTCAATTTGTATTTGGATGGAGTTATAAATGAGGTACAAGGTAGGACAGTGGATGTTGGTTGACCCTAATGAGAGAGGGCAGTTTTTGGAAACTCCCTGTACTGTTGATTGCAGATGATGCTGTATTGTTAAGTGAAGATGAAGGGGAGCTGCATGGATTGGTGAATGGATTTGGGAGAGTGTGTAAGAAACGGAATCAAAAGGTGACTGTAGGGAGGAGTAAAGTTATGGTCTTCGAGAGAAATGAAGCCACTGAATGTACAGTAAGGCTGTATGAGGAAGTGTTTTTTTTTTTTTTTTATGCTAGGAAGAAGGAGCACTTCAGTATTACGGCCGTATTCCTTGTGGTATATGAAGTTATTTAGCATCTCATCCATACCGATTCATTTGCATCACATTGGCTTACGTGTTCTTTATACAGGGTTGACAAAATCGACATACCCTGCATCAGTAACATACAAGAAGATATTGCGGTGTGATGTGCAGAATCAATCACTGAAAAGAGTTGTTGAGAAAGGAGCTTACTCAGGTGCTATCGATTTCAACGGGTTAGCAAAAAGTTGCCCGTAATATTCGTGGAGTGTAACCATAAATTAAATAAGAGCACTCGGGAGAGCTCATATCCCTGCCAAGGCAACATGATTCTCCTGCCATATTTTTTCCTGACCTTTGACCTTTCTCGCCCCAAATTTAATTACTTGTTCTTCCGATTTTCCTCATTTCATATTTGGTGCAATTCCATCCAGTAATTTTTTCCATAATGTTACTACCATACATACATGAATACAGAGACAGACAGGAAGACAGTCAGGCAGCCAAACAGCACACAGACAGTCTGGCAGGCAAACAGCACACAGACAGTCAGGCAGGCAAACAGCACATATACAATCAGACAGACATATAAACACACAGATAGAGAAACGGGCACAGAAGCAAACAGCAGACAGGCAGAGAGACGAACAGAATCAAACTTACACACAGACAGAGACAAACAGACAAACCGAGCTAAAAACATTTCACAAATATATTTAAGATCGAGTCACTTCTTAATTGTAGTGGAGTCGTTTTACCCGACGGAACTAGGCCATACCCTCATATTTGATTACTAAGTCGTGTTTGTATGAAATTAATTGAAGCTTAGGTATGAGCTAGGAATAAGCCTCCTTAGTTACTAGTCAAATGACCCCTCTAGTTTAACTGGACTCGATCATCAACTGAGCTGAGAGGGTTTTGGGATTTTTATCAGGTCTGAACAAATGCATTACATTATATAAGTTATAGGTACCAGTACCATAAACAAAATAATCTGTTTATTGTCAGACGCCATAATTTCGTTAGGGGTGGCCACAGACAACTTGTTTCCTTGTCAACCTGTCTTGTGCCATCAGGATGCCCACTCTGGAAGGAAGGAGTGAGGAAAGGGAAGGAGGGGGGAGGGGGATGAAGATGGAGGGGCTGTGGGAAGGTGAGGAGAAGCCCTCTGGAGGAAGAGGAGGAGGGTACAGGAGAGAGGATGACGAGGTGGAGGGAACTAAGGCGAGAGGAAAAGGAAGGAGGAGGACGGTGATGAAGATGGAGGGACTCAAGGAAGGAGAGAGGGAGGAAGCGAAGGAAGGTGAGAAGGAATCTTCTAAAGGAAGAGGAGGAGGAGACAGGAGAGAGGGTGGAAAGGAGGGAAAGGAAACGGCAACAGATCTGTTGGTCCTTTCGTGGCTGTTTGGTATAGGGAAGGTTATAACAAAACTGTTCTATCAGTTTAGGACAAGGATAGAAAACCAAGAAGTGTGAGGAAAAGGAAGGAGCGGGGGCTGTGATGAATATGGGGGGGGGGGGACTGAAGGAAGGAAAGTGGAAAGATGGGAAGAAAGGAGAGGCACCTGGGAGAGAAGGAGGAGACAGCAGAGGGATGGAGGGACGGAAGAGAGAGAGGAGGGAGGGAGGGAGAACAGGGTAGTAGCAGGGTAGACTCGACTAAGCTGACTCGACGAGGTTACTCAGTGCTGCTCTGGCGTTTGGTGAGGAAAGGTATGCGCTCTGATCTGTCCATAGCTCACCAGACAACGTATCCATAAAACCTGTTTTGGCGTATTGTATTATTTTATGTTTCTGGGTGGTATTCTAAGTGGTTTTGTGGGATTTTCATAACACCTCTTCTTTAGCAATTAGTTATGCACAGTAAACCACAGTATCCTCTTATGTTACTAATGCGGGCGGAGTTTGTATTAAAACGATATAAACAGGCAGTGCAATTTTACGGTGTCATGTCGAGTATGCAAAATAAATCGCTAAGGAAGAGTGCCACGAAGCCTTCCATACCAACTAAATTACATCCCGTTATCCTAACCCTACGATGCTTTCAAACACTTCTGAACCAGACTACAGTGAAAAAGAAATGAAAAATCATATATAGAAAATTATTTTGGATTATAAACCCATTTGATATATGGAACTGTACTTCGTTAAGATTATTTATTTTTTAAGAAATATTTATTATTATTATTATTTTAAAATACGAGGTCCAAGTCTCCCTATCTTGGTAGACTACAGGGATTGGAAACATGGCGCGGTCGATGGTGAAGAAACGTTGAAACAGAAAAGGAAGAGGAGTTATTGAGACAAAAGGCTGAATCACAAAAGGGAAAGGGATTGTGATGAAACAATGAAACAGAAAGCGAAGAAGTTTGGTGAAACGTTAGAGCAGTGGTGAAACGTTGAAAAAAAAAGTTTGGGTGTAACAGTGAAACAAAGAGTTGTGAAACGGTGAGACAAAAAGATGGGATGTAATGAAACGCTGAAACAAGAAAGGAAGATGGAGTGAAACGGTGAAACAGAAGAGCTGAGAAACGTTCAAACAAAAAGAAGTTATTGTGGTGAGGCTTTTGGAACAGCAAGGGAGGCAAGCGGTGGTTGTTGTGACGTGAGTGTTGTGCTAGTATAGCGAAATGATGTTGAACTCAGTAGAGGAGGAGCAGTGGAATATGTATGTATGTGTGTGTGGGGGGGGAAGGGGGGAGCTCCTTGTAACACCTCATCCTGAACGATTTATTTTGCATATTGCACCTTAACATTAGCTTGTATGTCAGTGATATCATTGTAAAACTGACAGTCTCATTCGTAAAATACAAGAGCATAGTGAAGTGTAATGTGCAAAATAAATCGCGAATAAAGTGGTGCTACGGAGCCTCCTTTGTCACCCACATTGCAGTTAAGGTGTTGTATGCACAATGAGTCGCTAAGGAAAAGGTATTGCGAAGCCTCTTTGCTACACATTACTGTTAAGGTGTAATATGCAGAAAAAATCACTAAAAAAGAGGTGCTGTGAAGCCTCCTATAGAACCTAGAATGATGTTAAGGTGTAACTTGCAAGATAAATAATTAAGAGCAGATGCTACGAGGACTGCTCAGTCTTGAATACGGCCCTTCGACTGCATCGGTGTTGCGAACTGGCGCCCTTAGAATGAATCCCCCAGGAGCAGTTGCCAAGTCACTGTTAATGCAATTGCTATAACATTAGACTCTGGAGACGGTGGTAGTGTTGATGATGCGCAAGCGACGGTTGTGTGGTGCTGAGAGAGAGAGAGAGAGAGAGAGAGAGAGAGAGAGAGAGAGAGAGAGCCGTAGCAATGTGAAATGTGGCATAGCAATGTGAAATGTGGCATTGTGAGGCGGTATAACCGCGCGCGTGCGCGTGCAGAGTTGTTGTTGTTGTTATTATTATTATTACTATTGTTGAAAGTGGTATGACTGATAAATTGTGCTACATTATTATCATCATTATTATTATTATCATTATTACTATTACTACTAATACCACTTTTTTGTATGAAGGCGCTGGAAACAGCAGGAAATGCTTCATTGCGCTTGAGAAGTGCATTACAGTGCTTGAAAGTGTCTGAAAGCGCTGGAAAAAGCCTGAAAATGCTGAAGGTGCTTAAAAGTACTTGAAGGCTCTGGAAAGCGCCTGAAAGTACTTGTCGACACTTTAAAGTGCCTGAAACTGTTTAAAAGTGCTAGGAAGTACTTGGAGTTGCTTTCATCTTCAGAAGAGTATGGAAAAAATGATATACAGCGCTTGAAAATGCTTGAAAGTTCAGGAAAGTGCTCGAAAGTATTGAAAAGTGCTGAAAAGTGTTTGACCTTTCATGACGTTGCCAGGGAGAGGAGACGCTATGGAACTTCTTGACCTGAGAAAGAAAAAAGGTCACAATGCCAAGGTAATGACGTAGATTTAGTCTCTCTCTCTCTCTTTCTCAAATATGGTCTGGGTTTATTTTCTTTCTTTCTTTTCTGTGTCTGACTCTGGACATAGGATGCTTAGCCTGTTCCCAAGGCCCAGTAGTCCTCCAACATACGTACCAAACACCTCAACATGTCACCACTTCGGAGGTAACAACCACCGTCCATATTGAATACGGTATATGTTAGGGCTGTCATATTATACAGGACTGGTGTACTGGTATTAGAAGGGGTATTTTACATGTCGGCGGGTTTTCTGATGTATCAGTAAAGTCCACTTTAATGAAATTCAAATCCTTAAACTGCCTCCAGTCCCCGCAGGAATTGCACTGAACTGAACCCTTTTGTCGACTCAAAGTAATGTGTTTTACGCACGTTGGACTTATGTACGATATTTGTTGATGGGTCCTGGATTGTTCTCAGCCACCGACTAGAAGCCTTCGTGAAACGACCACGGGAGAGTCATTTTTCGGCGTGAAAAAACAGTGTTGTTGTGTGTTGTGTTGGGAGACGTGGTATTTTCCCGGGCGACCGAAGCCGCTACCAGGTTCTTGGGTCCCGTGAGGGGCTTCCGAGGGATGGTTGGGCTTGTTTGTTTACATCATGCTACTCTGGGACGGAACTGTTTTTACTCTAACTTGGCCCGGATTTTTTTTTTTTTTTTTTTTTTACAAGCCAAATGGTTTCCTGTACACCAGGAAACCATTTACTACGCTGGGTGGTAACCATATAACCAAATTTTGGCGCCTGGTGGTTTAGTGGGTAATTATGGCGCTCCAATCGGATTGAACCGGTGAAGGTTTATATCCAAGGGATGGTTGGGGTTTACTGTTCACGTAATGCCGCTCAGGTCTGAGTGAGGGTTGTCACTCTCATCTTAAATGTCAGGGCCAACTTGCGTAGCCCCGGGCTCCTACGCTTCTCATGGGGCAATGCAGGATTGGATGATGGATGGATGGATGGAATTATTATTATTATGATTTTTTTCAGGTTATTTCGTTCCTTTAAGTTATAACATATCAGCATATGAATACTTTTCGAGTGCGATTGAAGTACATTTTGATACTATACTTTATAGTGAATTATATGACCATTACATTGACCATTTCAAAGTTGAAAGAATAAATTTTCCAGTAAACTCTTCCAGCAACTACATGTCAAGTTGAGCGCACATTCAGCACTCTCAGAGACGTGCGTTAAAACATGGTTGCTTTCATCCATCCATGTCGACTAGTCGCCTATCTTCTCTGCGTATGTTGAGTGAGCACCCAGAGAAAATTACTGCCGTGATGAATGCTTTCACTGAGGCTGTCATCGATCGTTTCGGTACCGACAGTCGACGGCTTCAGTTCTTGTTCAAGAATGATTGAGTGATCTGAGTCGATTCATGCATTCTTTCACTTTATGCATTTGATGTAAGTCATGTAACTCATGTAAGTATATGCCTATGCCTATTTGGAGTGTGTGTATTTTGATATATTATAACAGCACATATATGTATAATTTCATTTATTTCCCCCCCCCTTACACAAAATCCTGAGGACGCCCCTGCTTTCCCAGGTCGCGTTCTCTGTTATCCCAGCCGCGATCAATATAATATCGCTGACCGTGTTTATTATACTCTCCTAGGCGCTGTTCACTACTCTCCCAGGCCGTGTTCATTATACTATCCCTGGCCGCCTTCATTATACTCTGCCAGACCACGTTCATTATACTACCCCAGGGAGCGTTCATTATCCTCTCCCAGGCCGCGTCCATTATACTATCCCAGGGCGAGCTCATTATCCTCTCTCAGGCCGCGTTCATTATCCTCTCTCAGGCTGCGTTCATTATCCTTTCCCAGGCCGCTTTCATTATACTATCCCAGGGCGAGTTTATTATCGTCTCCCAGGCCGCATTCATTATACTCTCCCAGGCCGTGTTCATTATACTTTCCCAGACCGCGTTCATTAAGTCTACCCAAACTTCTTTTAGAGGATAAAAGTTGCTTTCAGGAGCCGATCACTGTTGCTGATATTCGGGTATTATGTCGGTGGACCATTAAATTACCTCGCATACGGAGCAACCTGGCAGCCATCATTTTAAGGTACCGTACAATGAGGAGAAAAGTTTGCTTACAGTCCTCTGCCTGTATTGTGGCCTACCTTCTGTATTCTTCTTCCTCCCCAAACTAAGGAGAATATCTTTCCTTCCCATACCCTCTTGTTGTGTGTTTCATATTGTTATCACATGAAAAATAGTTCATCTAACATCATTGCAACAGTCGGCAGAAGATAGTCGGTATATTTTTACTCATGGTTGTACATTTATTGTCTCCACTGAAACTTGGTTTGCGAATACCATTTATGTATCTTGAAGGCTGAGCTGTAACAAAAAGTTAACACACGCATGTAAAACTTGTCACGAGAAGTGCAATGAGAAGAATGCAGTGCCATTGTATAGTAATTAGTCAGCCATTGATGTGTAACAACAGAGTAACACTAGAATATGATGTTATACTCCCTTCCATTTTAATTCGACTGAAAGGTGCCATCTCTCTATCTTGAATGGTTTGCTATAACAAGAAATTATTACTAGAATATGACACTAGTCACGAAGAAATGCTATGGGAAATTTGTAGAGTCAAAATAGCTTTTTATTCTGCCACTGAACGTGAAATACGCTGGAAGTGGACAACAATAAGGCTTTTTATTCTGCCACTGAACGTGAAATACGCTGGAAGTGGACAACAATAAGGGTTAAGTTAAAGTGAACGAACTATTGCTACTGCTGTGTTTTCACCCAGATATCCACTCGCTTAACTGTGAAGCGTTTGGAGCCGTATGGATAAAGTAAAAGGCCTACAAATATATTCGTGTCAGCTCTGATGTCATTAGAGCATCTCTTCCTTACCGATTTATTTTCAGGGTTGGCACCAAAGTGGGTGACCCGGTTTTGCCCACCTGGGTTTTTTCAATAAAACCCACCTAAAAAAAAAAACATACACTTTTACCAACTTAACTTTCTTTTTTTCAAAATAATGTATTTAATCACATAAATTCAGTGTAGCATAAGTGAATGAAACATGAATAACCGTGCTTAAAGGTTGGGGAAAACAAATCTTAATACTGTAGTTTGAATTAAAGGTAGATTTCCTCAGGCACTTATCCGGTGAACGTAAACTTTATATCCAACATTAACTAATTTTGTAATCTTTTAGGATAACCAGTACCGGTAAGTTTGTTTTTGAGAGACATGGTGTTTGCTAAGTAAAGATCAGGGTAAATTTGTTGTATAATCTGTACTTTTAGTCTAGGCCTATGCCAGGTTAGGTTGTCTCATATTATTACCAAATCTCAGTCATCTAAAGGAATTTATTATAAACACTGCTACTTTCTGAATATAGGTCCATCTGACAGTCTTAGATTTGTTACCCCAAGACTATTACTGTTAAGATGAAGTGTACACTCACTTATGGAGGTGATTTTTCACTTGTATGAAGAATGGGAAATGTACGTGTAAAATTACCAAAGAAAGTTGAAGCAGCAAAGGAAACGAGTCCTTCTCCTGCTACTGTGTTGTAGCAGCAAAGGAAATGATTCAATCTCCCACTACTGTATTGTAGCAGCAAAGGAAATGACTCCTTCTCCTACCATTGTGTAGCGTGCACTGATCTCTGTCAACTTATAAGGTGTGCTCTGCTGAAACATGTCTTACAGTGTAGCAGGCAGCCCAGGGGTAGCAGACAAGTCAAAACATGATCATCCCCCTCATGCAACTCATTATGGAAGATTCTCATTGTTTAAAATTATAATTTAACTGGGCTGTCCGTAATTAGGTATAAACATTATTATTTTATTTGTTTTACGTTACACTATGAAAACACCGACCGTTGCCTTTTTTTTCGAGTTTTGTGAAAAAATTCGAAAAAACCCGGGTGGGTTGGGCTTTTAAAAGAACATAAGAACATAAGAAGAGAGGATAACTGCAGTAAGCCGGTTGGCCCGTGCTAGGCAGCTCCTAGAAGAGTAACTGAACTACTAGGATGAGATAAGGACAGCAAAGAAGAAGGCTCCCCCCCGCCCTCCAAACCCTCCAGCCGAAGCCGGCAGGAAAAAGTCAGAAAGAACACCACGCAGCATAGAAAAACTGGCGTGGACATTTTATAGGAAAGTGTGAAAGGAGAACAGAGACTATCATAGTGTAACCTGAAAAGGAAAAAGTATGAATTAGTATTGGTTATAAGATTTTTTTCTTTTTCTTTTTCTATACCCACCCCTTTGTCATATGCTTATCTAGCCTATGCTTGAAACTCACAATGGAAGGGGCAGCAACTACTTTACTAGGAGGCTTATTCCATTCATCTACTATATTACCAAACCAATTTCTACCTATTTCCTTACTGAAACGGAATTTTTCTAGTTTGAAACCATTACTTCTAGTTCTATCCTGTATGCTCACTTTAAGTACCTTGCTAATATCTCCCTTGTTTATACCCTTCATCCACTTAAACACCTCAATTAAGTCTCCCCTTACTCTACGTCTCTCTAATGAGTGCAGATTTAGTCTTTTCAGTCTGTCTTCGTATGACAGGTTTCGAACATCATGTATCATTTTTGTCATTCTTCTCTGTACACTTTCTAACGAGTTAATATCCATTCTATAGTAAGGACACCAAAATTGTACTGCGTAGTCTAAATGTGGCCTTACTAATGCTAGATAAAGTTGCAGTATTACTTTTGATGACCTATTGCTCACGCTTCTCGAAATAAATCCTAGGACCCTATTTGCTTTATTTCTCGCATTAATAGACTGTTGCCTTGGTTTGAGGTCGTTACTAACCATGACTCCTAGATCTCTCTCGCATTCCGATTTACTAATTTCTTTGTTATCTAAGCTGTATTTAGTATCTCCAATGGTCTTGCCTACGTTAAGTACTTTACATTTCTCGACGTTAAATTCCATTTGCCAAGTTTTAGACCATCTGGATAATATATCGAGGTCATTTTGTAAGTTATGGCAATCGTCAGTCGAGTTAATGATACGCCCTATTTTTGTATCGTCGGCAAATTTGCTGATACTGCTAGTGATTCCTAAGTCTAGATCATTTATATATATAACAAATAATAAGGGACCGAGTACTGAACCCTGTGGTACACCGCTAGTTACTAATCCCCAATCCGACTTAGTTCCATTTATTAATACTCTCTGCTTTCGTCCTTTCAGCCAGGATTCTATCCATTTTAAGATATTGCCGTCTATACCGTGCTCGAACCTTCCTAACTAACCTCTCGTGTGGGACCCTATCAAACGCTTTACTGAAGTCCAGATAAATAATATCGTAAGCTTTATCGCTATCTACTGCCTCATAGACCTCCGAGAAGAATGACAAGAAGTTTGTGAGGCAGGATCGTCCTTGCCTGAATCCGTGCTGACTTTCATTTATAAGATTAAATCTTTCTAAGTGTTCTCTAATCTTATTGGCCAAAATTGACTCTAACATTTTTCCTACTATTGACGTTAGACTTATCGGACGATAATTAGACGCAGCTGCTTTATCACCCTTTTTAAAAATGGGCACTACGTTTGCGGTCTTCCACGCCTCGGGAACTTCTCCTGAAATTAAAGAGTCATTAAATAACGTACGTTAAAAGTGGCTGACATAATTCTTCTTTGGTTTCTTTTATAACTTTTGCATATATATCGTCCGGACCTGGCGATTTTTGAGTTTTTAACTTATTAATTTCTTTCAATACGTCCTCCTTACTAATGTTTATTTCACTAAGAATATTTTCCGTATTATCGTCGTACATATTCGCTGCTTGAGGGATCAGGTCTAGATTTTCCTTGGTGAATACTGATATGAAATAATTATTTAGGATGGAGCACATTTCTTTATCTTCACTGGTAATGTCACCTGATTCTTTTCTGAGTGGTCCTATCCTATCTTTATTTTTCGTCCGGTACATTTGGTAAAAACCCTTGGGGTTTTCTTTCGATTCACTAGCAATCATAATTTCATAATTTCTCTTTGCCTTCCGTATCTCCCTCTTTACTTCTCTGTTTAAAATCGCGTACCGGTTACGTAAGTGTTCCTCTCCACGTTTTATTTTTCTATATATTCCTTTCCTTTGGCCTATGAGGGATTTTAATCTTTTGTTTAACCATCTCGGTTCCGAATTATTCGCTCTAAACGGTTTTGAAGGAATATATCTATCTTGGCCTCCGTGTATTATATTTACTAACTCGTTGTATTTCTCACTGGCCGAACGAGAGTTAATCTGCCCATCTCTCACCTGACCCTCCCTCGGGACATAGCGCACATTCCCACCCGTTTCCTGTCCTATGACCTGAGGTTCTCCACTGACCTGGCACTCCCTAAAATAGCTATTCTCGCTATGGAATATCGTTCTAAAATAAGCTTTTAATCCAACGAAATCTCCTAGACGAAAATTAAGAACGGTGGATGTATTTTCGGTGGAACAGACGTCCCAATTAAATTTGAACTTAATTTCTTCATGATCGCTATTACCAAGTCGTCCACCAACCTCTATATCACTAACGATATTTTCTTTATTAGCCAAAACCAAATCTAGTATACTGTTACCTCTGGTGGGCTCCCTGATGTACTGATAGGGGAAATTATCCTGTACTACCTCTAGAAATTCCTCTGACTCTGCATCCCCTGTCTGATTTCGCCAATCTATCCTTGGCAGATTAAGATCCCCTACAATTATTACCAAGCTGGACTGTGACGCTTTCCTGATTTCCTCCCAAAAATATTTACTTTCTGCTCTACTTAATTTTGGAGATCTGTAAATGGCTCCTAAGACTAATTTCTCCCTGTTGTTACTGATTTCAACCCAGACACTTTCGGTGTCCCTATTTACTTTAATGTCTGCTTTATTGTAACAATTTAATGAATCCTTTACATAAATAGCTACCCCGCCCCCCTTTTTTCCCAGACGGTTTGACACAAAAATATTATAGCCTTTTATTTGATATTCTGCTAAAAATTCTCGAGTGTCTGTATTCATCCAAGTTTCACTAATAATGGCAATGTCTATTTTCTGTACAAATTAAAGCTCTTAGTTCATCCATTTTATTACGTAAACTCCTGCTGTTTGTGTAGTACACTTTCAGATTATTACCTCTACCTTGGGACTGACTTTTTTTGATTTTGTTAATAACCGGGAAACTCTTTACTTTACTAATACAACAATTTTTTTTTTTTATACTATCACTCCTTGCCATTTTATCATCTCTTGTTCCGTCTTCTATCATCGTCTGCTCATCTTGAGGTGCCTGAGTGGATGTTTCTACACTTTTGCATGTCTTGATGCATCTATCCAAACCTGATGATAATGATTTCTGAGTGTAGTTGCCGCAACTTCCTGTACAACTAATTTTCAATCTCGAAAAAACCTCTCTAACTCCCTATCTATCATTCCAGCTAAAACAGTAACTCCTTGCCTACTCAGATGAGTCCCATCCCAACAATACATGGCACTCCGTCCATAAAACCGGTCCCAGCTGTCAATGAAAGGTATTGCATTATCACTGCAATACCTTTCAAGGCGGCAGTTAAAACCTATCGCCCTACTCACCCATTCCCTCCCTACCCACCTCCTAGGCAGAACACCGAGTACTACAGGGGTCCCTCCCCTATCCCTAACCTTCTCTAACATCTCCTTGTACTGCTGCCATAGTACCTCACTCTTACGCCTACCAATGTCATTGCCTCCTACACTGAGGCACACAGTGAGTTTGTCTCCACAGTCCTTAACGATATTTGAAATTTTCTCCACAACATTACCCACCCTGGCCCCCGGAAGACACACATGTTTAGAGAGTCGGGTATACATGGCTCTGTTTACATACCTTACCTGTGAGTCTCCAACAACAGCAACAATTTTCTTACCTTTTTTGTTTACAATATACTTACCTGTATGGGAAGTTCTCTCACCGTCCTTCACCTCTTCTTTCCTCTCTGCCTTCCCTTCACATTCGTCCGCAGTGCTTCGAATGCGTTTGTCGTCTTAATTTCTTGCTTCTTGAGGGTGAACTTCTTTGCACCCTTGTGAACAAGTGTCCAATTTTCAGCCTTCTTCTCTCTCTCCTCCAACAATTCCCTCATTTGTGACTTCTCCTGCCGGAGAATCTGTACCTCCCGCTTCAATTCGAGAAGTTCTTCCTTCAATTCGAGGTAGTCTTTCTCGAAACCCGCAGCAGCAACACCACTCTCCACAGAGGAAGCCATCACTCACAAATTCACAAGGGGTATGGCACTAGCACAACACTGAGACTAACCGCACGAGAGCGACTGAGACGTCTGACCAGACTGACCTCACGAGATTGGGGTTTTTGCCAACCCTGTTTATTTTGCAAATTATATAACATATAACTGCCTCTCCACATCAAAGTGTGAAGAGCTGCTGTATTTCCTCCTTTTCTTTCTTTCTTCCAACCGCATTCTCAGTTTTGCGCCATTTTTCTCTCTCTCTCTCTCTCTCTCTCTCAGGCCTCTACCCCAATTTTTGGTGGTATGGAATGCTACCCGCGAGCGATGGAATGTCTGCTGGAATGCTGGGCTAACACAGTGCCCTCTACCTACCATTACCCCCTCGCCCTCCCTCCTCGCACTCCTCTCTCCTGTTCCATCTCTTCTTGTTCCCTCTCACCCCCTTCTCCTCGCCTCTTCCCCTTGCCATTCATCCCTCTCCCCATCTTCTCTCATCTCCTTCCTTCCTTCCTTGTCTTTAACTCACAGAATAGTTGCGTTAGTAATAGCCTACCCAATAAAAAACACTCTCGAAAGTATTAATAGGCTTGTTCATGTTTGCCTTCCTTTGTGCTCCTTTGTACTCCTTACGTCTCCCATCTCCTCTTCCCTATACTCTCCTCTCCAGTCTTCTTTCTCCTCTACCTTCGCTTCCTCTATTCGCACCCTCTCCCTTCTACCCTTTCCTCTTCCCCTCCCCCTCATCGCTTCTCTCCTTCCCGCCCCTCCCCTCTCTTTCAGGAGTGAAGGAAAAAGAAACAGAGAGAGAGAGAGAGAGAGAGAGAGAGAGAGAGAGAGAGAGAGAGAGAGAGAGAGAGAGAGAGAGAGAGAGAGAGAGAGAGAGAGAGAGAGAAAGGGAAAAATATAAGACAAAAAGGGGGGACGGGGAGAGAGAGGCATTTTAAGTCTCTATCTTTCCCAAGTTCATCCACTTTAACCTGACGGAGATTTTTCGCCTTCTGACAAATTATTTCCCCAATGGCGGAATAAGAATACTGTTGCTCTCCTTTCTGCCCATAACACCTCTTTGTGACTAGCATTATATTATACTGTTAATCTTTTTGTGATAGTTTTTTTTTTAAATAACAGAACAGAGGAAGGAAAAACAAATGAATTAAAAAAAAATCCATACACCAGATTACTGGTGTCCTCCATTCATGAAATATCTGTAACAGTTAGACTTGAACAGCTGTAGGTTGAAGTTTGGAGGGAAGCAACTCTGAGGAAGCGAGTTCCAGAGAGATGCAGTTCGGGGAATAAAAGAATTCTGATAGGCGGAAGGTCTGCAATATGGCTGTGTGACATTTCAGTCATGAGTGCTGCCAGGTGCCCGTGTAGCACGAGGGAAGTCATGGAGAGGTGGCACAATGGACGCAAATTCGTCTAAGCATTTACCATAAAAATATCTGTAAAATAATGCAAGGGAGGCAACATTCCTTCTTACTTGTAGGGGAGGTAAATTATTCGTAATAGCAAGGCTATTAATAATTCCAACAGCTTTCTTCTTAACTTAGTCTAGTTTTAATGCAACCTCTCCACTTCCATTCCACAAGGGTGAACAATATTCAAGCTGAAAGCGTACATGACTCTTGTAAATTATACCTATCTGCTCGTCGGTGAGGAAGTTACGGACTCTGTATAATAATCCAAGTTTCTTTGAGGCGGTTTTAGCAAGTGATCTGACATGAGAGGTCCAGCTGACGGCACTGTTAAGAAAGACGCCGAGAATTTCAATACTTTTGGAGACGGGAACATTAGTAGTATTGAAGGTAATATATGAATCATGCAATATCTGTCTATTAGTAAATTGTATATATTTGGTTTTACTAGCATTAAATGAGACAAGGTTGTTTTGTCCCCATTCATTGATCATAGATAAGTCTTGATTTATGGAGATGGCTGTGCTGAGTTGCGAATTGGAGATATCAGACTTGGTAAATGGGTGTCTAAGTGTGCATGAACTGTGAAGTGTTGAGTCATCTGCATATGAATGGATGGGATTGTGGGTGACAGATAAGAGATCATTAATATGAACCAGGAACAGGGTTGGTGCCAGAACTGATCCCTGTGGCACGCCGGCGTTAACTGAGTGGTAATTGGAATATACGTCATCTACTTTTACTCTTATTTTTCTGTTGCTGAGATATAAGGCAAGCAGAGGAACAAAAGACGTTAGTCCATAGCAAGGAAGTTTGGACAGCAAGGAACGATGCCATACTCTGTCGAAAGCCTTAGAAATATCAAGGGCTACTGCATGAGTTTCTCCATATATGTCGATTGATTGATGGATGGTATGAGCCATGAGACTGAGTACGTCAATGGTGGATCTTTCGTGGCGAAAACCATATTGTTTATCGCTGATTAAGTTGTTGGATTCAAGATGTTTAACTATGTGCTTGTTGATTAAAACTTCGAATACTTTACCAAGAGAAGATGCTACAGCTATTGGTCTGTAATCGGAGGGGTCAGAGGAACTTCCTTTCTTTGGAACTGGGTGGATATTGGCTTCTTTCCATGAATTAGGGAATGAAGAAGTACGTATGCATAGTCTGAATAGTTTAGCAAGAACAGGTGTAAGTTCTGGGGAACACTTTTTCAAAACAACTGGAGGAATTCCATCCGGGCCTGGAGCTTTGTTGGTAGGTAAACTGTCTAGGATGGATTTTATGTAACTTGTCTGTATTTTAAATGAAACAATTTCGGGAGAGTCAAGTTCTAATACTGGGACGTTCTGGCTGACTTCCTTTAAGGTAGAATTTTTGGCAAAATGTACTGGCAAAGATATTTGCCTTCCTATGTGGGTCATTTGTAATGTTGCCATCTGAAGATTTTAGTGGGGGAATGGATGATGACTTGTTAAAGTTATTATTGAAAGAATTAAGAGCTGACCAGAATATTCTATTGTTATTAGGGCTGTTAAGTAGTTTTGATGCTTGATTATGAAGAAAGTTTGATTTGGCGAGATTTATTACAGCTTTTGCATGGTTTCTGGCAATTTTAAATTGACAGAGTGATTCAGATGTTTTTGATTTTAAGTAAGTGTTGTATGCTAATGACTTTTGGGCTGTTGCCCTTGCACAGTTGTTATCAAATCATTTTGGAGAGTTCGATCTTTTAGTGCACTGATGACTTGGTATAAGCGAATCCATACCAGCTAGTATTAAATCACTAATATGGGACTAGGTAGAATTGGCATCACTAGAGAAGAAAGACTGCCACGGAATGTCAGCAAGATAATTTCTAAATTCATCCCAGTTTGCCATATCAAAGTTCCATCGGGTCACCCTGGTTCAGAACGGGGAGGTTTTGGGGGGCTAACTAATGAGGCTTTGATGAGATTGTGGTCAGAGGATCCAAGTGGCGCCAGTACCTTTATCATGTATTGATCTGGATTATTTGTCAGGAATAGATCCAAGAGATGGGCATTATGGTCAGGATTATCTGGTATTCTGGGTGGTTGCTTTACCACCTGTGTGAGATTAAACGATTCTGCAAACACCTCGCACTCTAGACCAGCATCGGCAGTCCTGGCAGAATGCAATAACCATTCAACATTATGTACGTTAAAATCACCCAAAATGGTAATTTCGGTACTAAGCGCAAGGTTGAGGTTACTCAGATGCGTGGATATTGAGTCAAATACACTGGGTTCTGAAGAGGCATTGGAGGAGCAACAGACTACACAGATATATCTGGTAATATTTAGATAATTTAGTTTGTACAATGAGTAATCAAAACTGGATGAAGTGAAGTTTAAGATTGTATCAACTGCAGATTGAGATTTTATATAACAACAGGTGCCGCCCTTGTTACGGAAGTTTGTGAGAAGATAGTAACCAGGAAAAAAAAAACGGGGATATTTCAGTAAGGGGTGAGAATTGTTCTTCTGTGAGGAAAAGAGCCAGAGGTTGGTCCAAAGGCCACGGATATTGGCAAAGAATAGGGTCGCACCTTTACTTTTCCGCTGACGAGCAAGATTGGAAATTGCAATGAAGTTGGAGAGAGAGTAATTTTACGCCTGGTTACAGTGATTGGAGTACAAGTTTGTTACGAAGCATTTTCTTTTCGATATTTGTGGTTATGTCTGGAGGGAATGGTGTGATGTGCTATGGAGTTGACAGTGTGACTCCTACCACACCATCACACTCGCCCCTCGATGATGATGATGATGAGGAGGAGGAGGACTGTAGGTAGTGATTCTTTGAAGCGATGGTGCAGTGTGGTATGGTGTAAAGAACAGTCTGATTCCTACCACACCACCATTCATCTGTCACACACACACACACACACACACACACACACACACCCACCCTCACACACACACACACAC